>BGNK01005286.1:0-40744 GCA_003297005.1 Symbiodinium sp. clade A Y106 | reverse complement strand
ATTTGTCTTTATTTGTCTTTATTTGTTTTTATTTGTTTTTATTTGTTTTTATTTGTCTTTATTTGTCTTTATTTGTCTTTATTTGTCTTTATTTGTTTTTATTTGTCTTTATTTGTCTTGATTTGTCTTTAATTTGTCTTTAATTTGTCTTTATTTGTCAAAATTTGCCGATCCTGTCGAACAAGCCCTGTAGATCTTTATTTGTCTTTAATTTGTCTTTATTTGTCTTTATTTGTCAAAATTTGCCGATCCTGTCGAACAAGCCCTGTAGATCTAATCCCTGTTGTTCTGGTTCGGTGCAAACGGCCAATGANTTTATTTGTCTTTAATTTGTCTTTATTTGTCTTTATTTGTCAAAATTTGCCGATCCTGTCGAACAAGCCCTGTAGATCTAATCCCTGTTGTTCTGGTTCGGTGCAAACGGCCAATGAGAAGGAGGGTATCTATAGAAGGGTGCTACAAAGGGCTACTATGCAGGGTTACTATAGAGGATTATTACAACGGGCTACTATAAAGGGTTACTTCAATGGGTTATTACAAGGGTTTAGGGTTTCGGATTTGGTGTTTGGGGTTTATGTTTACCTGACGGGTGACATGAACCCTAAAAGGGTTTTGGGATCATACCCCGGACAAGGATTCATAGTACCAGGGTATAGGGCGCCTGCTTTTGGGGGGTCAACTTTAGACCCAGAGGCGCCGACTCCTTTACCAGTATGGAGTTAGGTCCTTCACACCATAGGTCTGACCTAATTTCCACAATGGTATATACCTGGAGCATCTTGTAATGGATCCTTTAAGGGAGGGGCGGGGGTCCTATAAGGGCTCCTTCAGGGGTTCCTTCATTAAGGGCTTCTACAAGGGCTACTTGGGTGTAGGATTTGAGGTTCAGGGTTTAGGGTTTCGGGTGCTTGGGTTTAGGGTTACTACGACAGCTACTAGAATTGGTAACTATAAGTGTTACGGGATCTAAACACCATCTCTAAGCCTTGAACCCGGGTTTCGGGTGTAGGGTTTAGGGTGAACAACGCCCAAGCCGGATCAAGGTAAACCCTGCGCCCGCAAGTCCCAAAAATGCGAAAAGAACAACAACAGTCCTAAACACGTTAGGTTTAGGGTTTAGGGTTTAGGGACCCTGAACCTTGAAACTTAAATCCCTGGTCCCGAAATGTCATCTGTAGTTCGTGACCTCAGGGCGCCTTGGTTGCTGCCAAACGCAGGGCACCCAACTTGCCAGGGCGAGGGGGCTGTTCGGATTTTAAACGGGTTTATAAGGGTTCCGGAAAGGGGTGATACGGTGTAAAGCTTGAATAGTTAGCAGTAGTTTTCCTTCATGGTCCCCATATAGCTGTTGCATACCAATATTCTTCCGAGTCATTGTTATTTAGGCCCCGCACGTAAGGAGCCGGAAGGACTTTGGTTTCCGTTCGCTTTCTGATCTATGAATCTATGCTTTGATTTACAAACCCTAAACCCCTATTCCCCTAAGCCTCTAAACCTCTAAACTCCTAAACCCCTAAACTCCAAACCGACGGAAAGGTCGAACTAAGTGTTGGAGCTCGAAAGGCGACCGTGGCTGGCACGGTCTCTCGTGCCTGTCTCTCGAACCTGTCCTGTTTATCAGGCGACAAAATTCAACATAAGCATAAGCAATCTAGTACGGATGTCAGTAGGGAGCATGAAGCACAGTCCCATTCCCATGAGTAGTGCTAGTGGCCGATTGTTTCGTGTCTGTGCGTGTAAACGATCAAGGGTCGTTGATGGTTCGTGGTCAGGTCTCTTGCAAAGAATCCGACACTANCCCATGAGTAGTGCTAGTGGCCGATTGTTTCGTGTCTGTGCGTGTAAACGATCAAGGGTCGTTGATGGTTCGTGGTCAGGTCTCTTGCAAAGAATCCGACACTATAGTTTCGATTGCAATCTGGTGCACAATCCTCTGTAGCAGTACTCCGTCGGACAAGCAGCCCAAGCATTTTTTCGCATGGGACACGCAACTCTGAAAAGCTTCCGACTCGTGAAATAGGCGGTTGGTTAACATGACGGGACCAATCGATTTTGCAGCATCGATACCCTAAACTTTAGGGTTCAGGGTCTGGGGGGGTTTAGGGTTTTCGGGTTTAGAGTTTAGGGGTTTAGGGGTTTAGGGGTTTAGGGGTTTAGGGGTTTAGGGGTTTAGGGTTTAGGGCTTAGGGGTTCAGGGGTTTAGGGTTTAGGGGCTTAGTGGTTAGGGGTTTAGGGTTTAGGCACTCTTCCGCCTGTTTCAATGTGGTGGGGCGGAATTATTTTGTATCCCTTTATCGTCCCTGTGTAACTCAAGTATATTGCACCCCAAAACCCCATTCTAAACTATTGAGGCCTGCCCGTCTATTTTCTGAACCCCGAGAGCCGTCCTGCACCCTTATATAGAGCCCTGCAGAAGATCCCTAATGGACCCTTACAGAACCCTTACACCGAAACCTTCTGGATCCCTTATGTCCGTTATGGAACCCTCAAAGCACGCGTAGTGGAACCTTCAACTATAGCCCTAAACCCGTTTGGGAGCCTTTTTCCTAGTTCCTAAAACCCTTCACCAAACCTGCCGATGCATTCTTATCGACACGTGTTGCAACTCCACTCACCTTGCTTTGGCGTCTGTGCGATTCTTCGGCACACCGGAGTATCGCTACATCCCCACAGACCCGTTGGTGGCACGAGTGGTCGAGGAGTCCCTGTAATCCGAATCAGAGATGGCATCCAACCGCTCGTGTTGATGTTGCTTCATCCTACCAGTATGTAGAGGTTTTCACTCTCTCGGCGATTGCATCGGGCAAACGCATGTTGCAAATTTGCCGGCTCAGCCGCTGGGCGTTCCAACGGACGCTTTCCGCCAATTATGCGCTGGCGCAAATGCCGAGACCTGACCTTCGCTGCAGCATTGCGCTGGGGGTTGCAGTGCCTTGCATGGTTGTCTCAGTCTAGGACAGACCTTTGATGAGCAGGCTTTCCGTCGCTTGGCCCCTGAGATCAACGATTGGGAGTATGCAGCAAGGCGCTACACCTGCATGCCGGTTCTGTTGGAAAAACTGAGTTCGGATGCAATCATTGCATCGCTCCAACTTGTCTGGTGGCTGAAAGGATCTCAAAGGAAACCCTGAACTAAGTCCTACAGCCCTAGCCCCTGATAGAACCCTTTAACTTGAACTCTTACAGAACCCTTAACTAGACCCCGGTAGACTCCTTATGGAAACCGCATCTGCTACAGACAAAGGGCTCCGTTGAATTCAATTAGTACCCACTCGCAGTTTACTAGACCCCTTACAGATACGGGAGTTTCCGAAAATAGGGACCCGAATGTAGTACCCTAAATAGTAGGATCCTAATTATATAATACCCTAAAATACGGTACCCTAATTTTCGGAAACTCCCGTACCCTTTACAGAACCCTTAAACAGAAGCTTAAGCCCGAAACCTCAATCCCCATACACTAAACCCTAAGCCTGTAAACCTAATCCCAAAGAATCCCTAAACCCTATACCCAAAGCCCTAGTCGCTAAGCCCGAAACTCAAAGCCATAATCGCTAAACCGTAACCCCCAAACCGCAAATCCTAAGTAAATTTCGACTCCCATACCCTAGGCGTTAATTCCTAAACCCTAATCCCTAAACCCTGAATCCAAAGTAGATTTCGACTCCAGGTCTTAATGCCACGGAACTCCCCGAGTTCGAGGAGGCGATCCTCAAGTACAAGGCTGGCTTCCTGGACCCCAAAAGTATGTAGAATAATGGCCTTTAGTAGGTTTTGGGCTATTATTTTACTTACTTTTGGGGGTTTAGGTTTCTGCCTTATTGTATCAGGGTTCCTCGAAGGGTTTACTACACGGGTTCTATTAGGAGTCTATAGGGTTTAGGGTTTAAGGGTCCATGTACCCATACAGTGTACACTTTGGCCTCAAAGTAGCTCCTACATAGGTACTTTGGGGGCCAAAGTATACACTATGAAGGAACCTAAACCCTGAACCCTTAAAGGAGCCCTTCAAGGAACCCTATTCGCCACGGTAAGACCAAAAAGCCGACACGGTAAACCCTGAACGGTGAATATACGACCCCCCATGTATGTCCTTTCAAGACCCGTATGAGTCTCTTACAGAATGCTTGTAAAGATCTCTAGACCAGTGTTGAAGGCCTCGATTTTGGGCTTTCGGTGTTCAAGGGTGGCTGAGCTTCAAACAAGCTTTGGGCATCCGTGCCTCAGGACGAGGACGACAACATCTAGTTAGGGTCCAGCCTTCAGAACGTAAAGGGCAAAACCCAGCGGCATCACCCCGATCATCTCATCATCATCATCATCATCATCATCACTGTCATCATCATAATCGTCATCAATCGTCATAGTCCTCTTCTCCTCATCATCGTTTTAGTATCGTCATCACCATCACCATTATCATATTCATCCTCTTCGTCTTCCTTTTGATGCCATACTTGCTAAAAGTCCAAAGGAGGCATTTCCTGAATCTTTCATACATTATAACACAAACAGCGCAGAGAAGAAGCAAAGCCCCTGAAGGAAGTTCGGCAGCTGCCATTGGGCTGGGACGCCGCATCCTTGGCAATAGGTAAGGAGTCTAGGACGGTTTGGGTTTTGGGGTCAGGATCAGTTATTGATTTAGGGCTGGAGCTTTACGAAGGACAAGAAGAGAAGAGGCCGCTCTTCGTCCACCTCTTCGCCATCTCCTCCGAGCAAGAAGCAGAAGAAGTTCAAAAATCACAAGGACGGCTCGCAGAGGAGATGTATGTGGAGGGCGGTTATCGCATAGGCGCCGATCTTGTGGCAGCGAGGTGAAAAAGACGTAGCAACTACAAGTCCGTTGTCAAAATTCTTCTCGCGGGGCCCGGTAGCTCGGGCGCAAGACATGATGATCTGATGCCACAGATGGCCTCTGGGTATTTGAGCAATGCGCCCTATGTTAGAGGCCACAGGCCAGTTTGAATGAGTTGTTTACATGACTTCTGAGTTCGGGGCCCTAAACCCTAAACCCTTAATTCGGCGTTTCCGGTCTGCCAAGCACATCCGTCTGTTGAAACCCAGGCATGAAAGGCTGACGTTTCGAGTGCGAAACGGTCAGACAGCAGCTCCTCCTCCTAAGTCCGTGGCCCTAGGCACTTTTACAGGAAGAGAACCCAAAACCCTAAACCCCTAAACCCTAAACCTTCGTGGCGAAGGTTTGGGATGCTTTTCAATTTTCTCAGCTCCCCTCCCTCCGGCCTAAACCCTGCAAGCCTCAATGCTAGGGGACCTCATGAAGGAAATCAGGGTCTTCTAAATGACCCCTGAACCCTAAAGCCTTAAACCCTAAACCCCCCCAAGCTCTAAAACCCTAAACCCCTCAAAACCCCCTTAAACCCCTAAACCCCCTGTTTGGATGACCTTCCCAAGCTGTTTCATCCTCCTGGTCAAACCTAACAAAACCCCCAACCCCCACACTTTTTTTAGGGGAATATTCCCTAATTCCCCCTATAGAACCCCTACAGACTCCTTTAATTAAGGAACCCTGTAAGGAACCCTTGAACATCTTTAAACCCCTGAGAGTACACAGCAGAGTACCCCTTACGTAGGATCCTTCGACGCCTTCTTGGAGGCCCTTTTTTCTTAGTAAGTAGGGTTAGTAAGGTGGGTTATGGGGGATTATAATATGGTTTCTAGGGGATACTAAGTAGACTTACTAAGTCAAAAGGGCCTCCAAGTACCCTATGCAAGCAGAGGTCAGCCAAATGGTTCTCCATCGCGAGGGTGCGAGGTGACTCTCCGAGGGTTTGAGTTTATACAAAGACCTTCCAAAATCCCTTAATTAAGGAATATACCTTAAAATCATATTAGGGATCCTATTATAATATAAGGTATATTGCTTAATTAAGGGATTTGGGAAGGTCTGGGATAGGGCGTCAGGTCAGGATCCAAGGATTCGGCTCTAGAGTTCCGTCAAGCGGCCAACCCTAAACCCTAAACCCCTAAACCCTAAACCCAAAACCCTGAACCCTAAACCCTACACCCTAATAGACCCGAAGCGAGTTAAACCCTTCCAAAGAATTTGAAGCTGAAGGACTAGGTTGAGCCGAGGATTTAAGTTTCAGGGTTTTTGTCCGAGTGCAGCACTTGAGCCAATGTGCTCAGCGCGTGGTTCTCGGAATAGTTTGCACATTTTACAACAGTACGCATTGAGGGATGACGATGACGATGATGATGATGGTGGTGCTGGTTGTGGTGACGACCGTGTCGGTCCCGGTGACGATGCAGAAGATGATGGTGAATACGACAATGACGTTGGTGATGATGACGATGATGGTGATGTTGAAAATGATGATGATGATGCTGATGATGATGATGTCGGTGATGGTGATGGCCATGTTGGTGATGACGATGATGATGAAGAAGAAGATGCTGGCTCTTAGTATCAGAATGAGATGACGGCTGCATGACGGCGAAGGCTCCCATCCTGGTTGTGAGTGCTGCTGCTGCTGCTGGTGCCTCTGCTGTTGCTACTGACCAAGACCAGCATATTGGTGATGCCCAGACACGGGCAGATTGCAGCACAGGGACGACTCACGCGGCTCTGTAAGTAGGCTATAATAAATAGTAGGCCAGTCCCCAAAGAAAGATGCTGGGCTCTCGAATCCCTTTATGAACCCTACCTTCGAGGCAGTAGCTCTTGAACTTGCGAAAGTAGTGAGTGCCTCAACATGCATCCCAGCTAGCAGGGCCTGCCTCGCACTGTTGACACTTGTGGAAGTATTCGTAGTGTTTTCATCGTCGTCATGAAACATGGTTTCCCAAGCATCTTTCACATCCTATACCCTTAACTGCAAACAAACGTCTGAATCACAGCACCCTACAAAACCTCTAAACCCCTAAACCCTGAACCCTAAATCCTAAACCCCTAGACCCTAAACCCTAAACCCTAAACCCTAGACCCTAAACCCTAAAGCCCTATACCCCTAAACCCTAAACCCTCATCAGCACCTTCATGGCATCTTTAGCTCCAGCTCTTCTGCAGACGGACCCAAAGCAACGATCTTCGCCTAACTTCTGTTTCTCTTTGGGGTTTAGGGGGGGGGGNGAGGGGGGGGAGGGGGGGTAGGGCTTATGTTTCTCTTTGGGGTTTAGGGTTCTTTTCAAGTTTAGGGTTTTTCAGGTTTGGGGATTTAAGTTAAGGGTTGGGGTTTAGGGTTCTTTTCAAGTTTAGGGTTTTTCAGGGTTTGGGGTTTTAAGGGTTAGGGTTTAGGGTTCTTTTCAAGTTTAGGGTTTTTCAGGGTTTGGGGTTTTAAGGGTTAGGGTTTAGGGTGTTTTAGGGTCAGGGTTTGGGGTTTAGCAATTGGGCGTCTTTCTATGGAAAGTTCAGGATCTTATAATTGATTGCAGACCCTTCGAAATACTTGGGGAATTTTCCGAAGCCCTAAACCCCAGAGTCCTAGAGCCTAACCCCTAAAGCCATACAACTGTGAAGCTAAAGTCCTCCTTAGAAACTAACCCTAAGGGTCCAAGTACCTAATAATCATATACTCCCCTAAATATTGAGCTACATAACTGCTATCCTAAACCCGAGTACCTTATTATTGGGTCCTTTGGACCCTTAGGGTAATGCAGCCCAAGGGGCTCTCTGCACGGGAAGCTACGAGGATGGTTGCGAAGCTCAAGCTCGATGATCCGGTCGTGTGTGATCGCCTTAGACTGTCGTCCACAGCCGATCCTTTAAAGGGTTTCTTTCTGGGGTATCTAAACCGTAAACCCTAAACCCTAAAGGTCGATAAGAGTTTGTAGGGTTCTATAGGGCCTGCGTTTCATCAGGATTGCCTTTGGGGTGGAAGAAAGGGTTCGATGTATCAGGTTTCTATGATTGTCCTGGAAGGGATCTGGTTAAAGAGTGTCAAGGGTTCTTGTAGCGTGGTCGTAGATTTCGTTGGTAGCGAGGAACTTAGTGCAAGATGTCACAATTAGAACATCTGAAACGAAGTTTGTTGTTGATAAGGGCCCAGTGAGACTGCCAGACAGTCCAGTCCATGGTTTGCTTTGTAGGGGTTAGGATTGGGGATTTTGACAGTTTGGCAGCTCTTTCGTGCTGCCCTTGCGGGCTTACAGAGGTACCAATGCCATGCATGGAGCGGTTTGTCGGAGGCCCTTACATAATTTACAACCCAGGCAATAGCTTGAAAGGTTCGTGCTAGTACAGCTCCTGTAGAGCTACGCAGACCTCAAACCCGTAATATGGTTGATGATATAAATCCTGCATTGCCTCAAAGTACTACCTGAACCCTAAACCCCTGAACCCCCTAGGGGGCTGAACCAAACCTCGGCCTCGACATAGCAGTGCCTTCAATGATTAAAAAGCAGTCCCTTTGTCCCACGTGTTTAACCCCCCATCGAAAAGGCCACTTCTGGTGCTGATCTGGGGGATCCTACAGGATGTGAAAAGTTTTTGGAATTAAGCGTGTACTAAACGCGTAAACTTTCTAACTGTGTTGCTGTGTTTGATGTGGATCGAAGATGATCTGCTGTGCATAAAGACTAGCATCCTGTCCTTCTGGGGGAGCTACAGAGGTGTAGCCTCAAGGTTCACCTGACATCCGAGACCCCGCACCAAGTCCTGAGCAGGCCCTACACCCCAAGCTTAGGGTTGGACTGCTTCAAGTTTGCATTGCTCAAAGTTTGCACAGCTCTAACACCGTAGTGTCCGAATTCGCGAACCTAAACCCAGAATCCCCCCCCCTCCCAAACCCTAGCCCAAAGCAACCCGGATAGAGAAGGGTCGAAACAGGTGGTTTGGGGGCTCTTCCAGATGGGCAAACCAAACTTTTCCTTGAGCATGTAATATAGGGACCTAAGTAAATGCCTATACTATTTTGGGGGGTCCTTAGTGTAATTAGACTGTAGTGGACCCCAAAACCCATCCTAATTATTCAGGCCCCTATATTAGGGCTTCGGGTTAATTGTTTTAACTATCAGTCATATATGAAAGTTGGTTATCGAACTTCGACACATGACCCATAATTCATTGAACCCCGAAGCCCTCAACCCCAATATAGGGGCCTAAATAATTACCAATACTATTTTGCGGAGGCTTTTTTATATACTACCCAAAACTCATTCTAATTATTAAAGCCTCTAAACCCTACACTTCTGGCAGCCCCTTATACATCCCCGGGCCGAAAGTTTCGAGCTACATGTGTACTATCTAACATACACGCTCTTGCGGAGTAGCGGAGTACCTCAAAGTTTCGTTTACCCTACGCAGGCTAGCGGAGTAATTTNCCGGGCCGAAAGTTTCGAGCTACATGTGTACTATCTAACATACACGCTCTTGCGGAGTAGCGGAGTACCTCAAAGTTTCGTTTACCCTACGCAGGCTAGCGGAGTAATTTCTACCCCGTGTTAAAAATATAATACTTTTTAGTTCCGGAGGAGGCCCCATGGCTGACATGTGTTAGGAGTCTATGGGGAAGAGGGTGGGGTGATGGGGGGGGGCTGGGTATTGTAGCATGTTCAAGCTAGTGGGTCGAACTATCGGCCCGGCGCAGTAGAACCCTGTAAAGGAGGTCTGGAAATACTGCTCGGTCCGGAAATACTACTCGAATGATTAAGGCCTCCATATTCATCCTTTATCGCCCAACGAGTCCAGACCTCGGGTCAGAGAGCCCACAGCTGAGACCCTAAACCCTAAACCCTTAAATCCTAAACCCCTAAACCCTAAACCCTAAACCCTTAAATCCTAAACCCCTAAACCCTAAACCCTAAACCCTTAAATCCTAAACCCCTAAACCCTAAACCCTAAACCCTTAAATCCTAAACCCCTAAACCCTAAACCCTAAACCCTTAAATCCTAAACCCCTAAACCCTAAATCCTAAACCCTTAAATCCTAAACCCCTAAACCCCTAAACCCTAAACCCTAAACCCTAAACCCTTAAATCCTAAACCCCTAAACCCTAAACCCTAAACCCTTAAATCCTAAACCCCTAAACCCTAAACCCTATTCCCTAAACCCTTATTAAAAAAAATTCCTAAACCCTAGGACCCCAAATCCCGAAGTTGAGCTCCTTCGCTCCTGAGTTGCGCGCTTCCAACGACTGCTGGACCTGACCCACCGGCGGGAATCTCAGGGAGTTCAGGGTTTAGGGTAGGGTTTAGGGTTTAGGGTTTAGGGTTTAGGGTTCAGGGTTCAGGGTTTAGGGTTTAGGGTTTAGGGTTTAGGGTCTAGGTGGTGGTGGGGTTCCTTTAAAGGTTCCTTTTAAGGGTTCCTTGCAGGGTTATACTATAGGGGTTTAGGGTTCTTAGTAGGCTGTCTGGTTCTTAGTAGGGAGTGGGGGAATGGATTATGGAGACTATAATTGGGGATAATATAGGGACTACTATAGGGATCCATTCCCCCATTCCCTACTAAGCACCAGACAGAAGAATATGTTTTTCGTCTTGATGCATCACAGCTGCCATAGCAAATTCATATTTTTCACTTGTAAGGTGTTGCCGACAGGAAAGGTTGCCAAGTTCATGGCTCGTCCAGTTTTCGAGCGGCATCATTTCATCGTCGTGTACCCTTAGGGCGTTTGGGTCGTTTTGGGGTTTCCCAATTGGGAAACACCCATCCATGCGGTAACACTGTGCCACTTCTAAATCCTAAATCCCAAACCGTAAACCTAAATCCAGCCGTTTCCTTTTGCTCAGCGGTTTTAGTGATTCAGGGTTTAGGGTTTAGGGTTTAGGATTCCTTTACAATGCCGCTAGATCCGCTGGGACCTATGTCCTAAACCCTAAACGGCCTGCCTTTGTAAGGAAATGTTAATGTTAAAAGGAATTCATACGGTTGATGGTCAAAATCCTGCATTACGTTAAGGTCCCTAAACTATGGGAATTACGGTATATTCCTTATTATGGGTAATGCAGGATTTTGTCCATCAACAGCAATAAGGACCCCTACAGAGGTAAGTTTATTTTGGGGTCAGGATAAACCCTAAACCCGAAACCGCCCAGTGCCCCAGGAAGGTTTATACCCGTGACCGGCTGGGGCAGCCTGTGCCAGAAAGGCTGGGATTCAACAGGGCATAGGGCTACTGCAGACTTGTGCTTTCGATATCTGTATCTTATATATATATATGTATATATATGTATGTATATTGTCTGTATATATATATATAGTCACATAGTCCTCGTAACTGTAGTATTGCAGTATATGTAGTATTATATACAGTATAGGCACATTGTGTATTTGATATTCGTATTTTATGTATAGTCCTTAGAAGTTGTAGCATAGATGTTCGAACTAGTAAGGCCCCAAGATGAGGAGCATCCCCTTGCCGAGAGACGCGCGAAGAGCTTTCAACGTGAAGAAAGGTGCATGTTAAAGATTCCTCGTGTACTATGGAGCCTGGAATAACTTCCAATCTTATTCTTTAGGGTTCTTGTTTATACTTGTGCACTAATCTAGTGCGAAACCTCCCGAAAAGGTAGGTCAAGGTAGGTGTTGCTTCAGGAGTTGGGGGGGGGGGTTACAGTTCAGACATTGAGGTTCCATGTTCGGAGCTACATTCAGGGCTTTGGAGTTGGCCTGGACAACTTTGGGTTTAGGGTTTATGGTTTAGGATTTGTCGTTGCTTCTTGAGGGACCTCTGCGAATGCCATCATCCGAAAGTATCAGTAGCACACGTACTGCAAGGGCAAACCTCGCGCGTGCCGTAGGGTTTGCCCGTGCAACGATACCCAAGGACAGGCTCGTCATAATAACGCAACATACTTAAAGTACTGATAAGTAGAATCTTTGCCATAGATACAGTCAGAATCATATATTCCTATATTCATCATCACAATTCATCTAATGATGATAGTATGTGTCCTTACTCAAGCAAATTAATAGCAACTTTTGGAAAATCTTCGGTTGCAGGCTCCAGCTTCTGACAGTTTCGGCCGTCACAAACGACGAGTCCTGGGGCCACTATGTGGCCCGGCGTGAGGCAGGCTCGTTGTGTTTACGATTTGAGGGCTTAGGGTTTAGGGCTTCGGGTTCAAGGGCTTAAAGCTTGGGGTTTCGGGTTTAGGGTCTAGGCCGGTTGTATCTCGAGGATACGCTGAAGCCGAAAACCTGATCTTGTTCCCACAACTCCTAAACGGTTAGTTAGTATTTGGTAGTACTAGTATTGGACTTGGTGTTCGTATAGTGGTCTTAGTGTTTGTACTAATGTTAGTGACCAATGCTGCTATTAACAAATGCCTAGAGGGTTTTGGGCCATATTTTTGTGCATTTACGGGCGAACTTCAGGAGGGTATATACTCAGCCGAAGTTCCTTTCTGGATTTCGGTATAAGCTTGTATACTGCCACCAACTCGTAACAGCTGAATGGTATTCATAAAAAGGATATGTAAGGCCCTGAATAGGAGCCTTCTGATAGACTGTTACAGTATAAAGGCAGTACCCAAGTTTAAGCAACCTCAACTCTGAAACCTGGTCCCCGGCAGCCTGAACCGAAGAATGCTTTAGACCCTGAAGGCAAACCCTAGACCCTGAAGCCACTGAAAAAGGGGGTGGAGTAAGTAATTAGTGATAATATTCCCTGATAGGCCCATATGCCTGTGCTAGAATATTCCCCCAAACCTAGACCTGCTCAAGTTATGAAGGCAGCGAAGATGATGAAGTCCTTGAACCCTACCGAAGCTCCGGCTGTCACAAGGCCATCCGGCAAGAGTTGAACAGTGACATCTCCAACTTCCAGCGATACGAAGCAGTCGGCTCAGGGCTTGGGGGTTTAGGGTTTAGGGTTTAGGTCTGACGATAAGGGTACTCTATTGAGGGTACCACAGGGTGCTCCTTTATGCGATTGGTTTTGAAAGTGCTGGGGGGGGAGTTTGCAGTTCCGACTTTTGGTTCAAGGCTCTTGTGGTTGTTCTCCTGGAGCTTTGGCCTTTGCTTAAACAGCATCGAGATTAGGGTTTAGGGTTTAGGGTTTAGGGGGCTTGACAAGAGTATTTGCTGAGGAAGTTCAGCTGCCACCTAGTTCTTGTGCTTTGGTTAAAAAGGGGGGTGAAGGACTATTGGCAATACATGTAGCAATCGTAGTCGTCGCACAAGTAGTAGGAGGACAACTCTGTCGTGCAAGCACATCCAGCTTCATGCAGCAGAACGCAACCGTCGGGTTATTGGCGTCTCAGTGCTAACAAAACCCAGACTCCAATATCCCTTAATTAAGGAACATACCTTAAATTATAATAGGCTCCCTAATATGACTTAAGGAATTATGGAATCTTGGAGTCTCTGGAAAAGTAAGATTCGTCAACCTCCCCGGGCCCCGGGCCCTACATCGGTGTCTCGTTGAGGTCGACACCCAGGCCAGGGCCACTGGTGGGCGCCTCAAGGCGTTGTGTAGCGGTCTGCATATATAACTCCTAAACCCTAGGGGCCTTAATAATTACCTGTACTATTCTGGGGGCTCCTTATTATAAACATAGTATCATGTGCCCCAAAATCCTGGCCCCTATAGTAACAACTATGAACTCGTAGTTCCCATCATGCGAAACTCGAAAAGCACGAAGATTCATTCAACCCAACTCTCCCCCCCGAATTACGTGCTCTGGACTTGGAGCCCACAATGCTGCTTTTTTGGAGGCCAAGTCGAAAAACACAGCAACAGTTACCTTCCATTGAATTTAATCCTAGATCCAAAAGCAATACTGTTGTGGGGGTTCCTTATCATATCTATAGTATACTGGGTCCCAAAACCCTATTCTAATTATTAAGGCCCCTATATTCTAGAACCCTACTATAGATCCCTTATAGTAACCCTTTCAAGGACCCCCTTAAGGGGACTGTATTCCACTTATTAAGGCCCTTATATTAGTCCTCCTAAACCCTAAACCGCTTAGGGCCCCAAAGCTATTATGGAATTAGATACCTACAGACCATTCATTCTATTAAATTAAAGATTAGATCCGACATCCCTAAACCCTAAACCCTGAAAGCTGCAAAGCCTGGGAAAATTTGGAGCTCAGGTGACGAAGCTTTGGACACATGTGGGGAGAGCGCGGAGTCAATCGCCGGAATTCTGGCCGTAGCTCGCCTCAAGATCTATTAGGGTTCCTTTAAAGGGATCTAAAGGGATCTATAGGGTTTCCTGTAAGGGCTCCTTTAAAGGGTTTAGGGCTTTAGGGTTTAGGACGGTTTAGGGTTTAGGGGTGTAGGGGTTTAGGGTTTAGGGGTTTCGGGCCAAGGGTTTGCAAAATGGGTTTACGGGGATGATTGTCGGGGTGTTGGAGGATGCTGAGGAGAAGTCCTCAGTCAAAAGAGCCGTCAAGTACACTTTCAGATCCTGCGTCGGGCTGAACGGCGGCTCATTGTTTATGTGGGCAGCGGCGACGAGATGAGCAGTAGTACCGGCAGCAGCAGCACCGCAGAAGCAGCGCTGCCAATGGCAATACGCATTAAGATTTACCAGTCATCACGACAGTAGCAATCGAAGCATGTGCAAGAATTGCCGTCCTAAGTGTTGCACAGTACAGCAAGACAAGTGGCAGCCGTTCATCCTCACCATCATCCTCATCAACGTCATCATCGTCATCGTCACCATCATAGGCTTCACAGCATCACTGTGGCTTTCATACAGCAGCACGAATATTACTAACTGACCACCGGAACTACGACGGTCACTGCTGCTGCGGCCAAGCACCCCCCCTTTAGGCTGCAATGGAATACTTTAGTTTGGACCTGAAAGCTTGGATGAACAGGGTTTAGGTCTCAGGGTCCTGGGTTTGAGGCTTTACACCCCTATACAGCCCTTTTAGAGGAACCCCTGGAAGGAGCACCTTTAGAGCGATTTCATTGCACTGATCATAGATGTCAGCTTGTGATCAATTCTGAGGAAGATTTCGCCTCGCCGCTGATGATGCACAGCTGCACTTTTTGGGCATGGGGTGAGGGTTTATAGGGTTTTGGGATGTTTTCGGTTTGGGGTCTAGGGTTTGGGGTTTAGGGGGCTTGCTGCAAAGTGCAAGAGCCCCGAGCATCGGCACGAACAGGAGTAATTAGTAAGTATGGTGACGCACGGATCCTAAACCGTAAACCCTAAAACCTAAAACCTTAAAAACCCTAAAACCCTAGATCCTAAACGTTTCGGGTGCAGGGTTTTAGAAATCCTGAGCTTGCCATGACGCTGTAGAACACTCCGGTCTACTGTAGGAGGTCTGTTACTTTCTGAAATCCCGTAAATATCGCTCCACCCATCTCTGTCCAAATTGTAAAGGCTCTGAAACTTCCTAGAGACCAGCTGAGAAACCCAGAATCCCAAACCTTCTAAACCCTAAACCCCAAACCCCAAACCCTACGCCCTAAACCCCAAACCCGAAAACCCTAAACCCAAAACCGGTTCAAGGCTTTGCAAGCCCAGGCCCCTAAGTTGAAAACCTCAACCCCAGATCCGAAACCGCGAACCTGAAACGCTAAACCTGAATCCCTAAACCGCAAAACCCTAAATTCTTAAACCCTGAACCTAAACTCTAAATCCCTAAATCCTTAAACCCTATCACCCAAGGTTTAGGGCTTGCCTGGACCCCAAATGCAACAAATGAAACAACAATTGAAACAACAAATGAAACAACAAATGCAACAAATGAAACAACAAATGAATATAAAAATCTGCATTTTTTAGGGTTTTTTTTTATGGTGGTTTCCTGATTTTTTTGACCTGCACACCCTCAATCCCGAAATCCTTAGCCCGACCTCTTACTTCTCAGGAAACGCCAGACCCCTGAATTGAGGGAAGATACCCTACCCTAAGTCTAAGGTAGCCATGGGCCCCTAGTATGGGCCCGTAGCCCTTTTAAGGTACCTTAAAGGGGTACAAATAGGGTATATGTTAGGTATATAAGGATCCCAGGCTCAAGGGCCCATACTAGGGGCCCATGGTTTCATCCTAAGACTAAGGGTCCGTGTACCCAAACAGTATATACTTTGGCCCCAAGGTACCCATACGGGGACTACTTTCAGGCCGAAGTATGCTATACTATTTGGGCACATGGACCCTTAAGGTTCAAAAGGCAAGCTTAATATGGTTTAAGGTAC
Organism: Symbiodinium sp. clade A Y106; assembly: GCA_003297005.1. Taxonomy (NCBI): domain Eukaryota; class Dinophyceae; order Suessiales; family Symbiodiniaceae; genus Symbiodinium; species Symbiodinium sp. clade A. The sequence goes on along the minus strand of BGNK01005286.1, from coordinate 24,683 downwards.
ATTACAAACTTGAAACTGTACGGTTTCAGCCAACATGTCCGCATCTGATTTTTGGGCGGTTGAAGGTATGCTCGCTAATTCAGGGGGTCTTGGGCCCCCTCCGTACCCTAAGCCTTAAGCCCTAAACCCCCAAACCATCCTAAACTATCCCTACCCCCTTGTCTCCCTGGACCCTAAACCCATATAGATGTGGGCTCACTCTGAGCCGGCGCATCCTGGAGAAAGAGGCGTCACCATAGGTTAAAAAAAAACCCATATAGATGCCTTTAAAGGAGCCCTTATGGATCCCTTTCAAGGAACCCCTTACCTGCATCCCCAAACCCTACAGAATAGTAGGTTATGACCCCTTAATTATAGTAGAAGCCAGAAAGTTGGAACATGGTTTTAGGAGGATTCGTGCTGGGATCCCTTATACTTTACCTTAAGGGCATAAGGAGAATGATGTTCCAACTTTCTGGCTTCTACTATAATTAGAGGGTCTAACCCCTAAAACAGTAGGCTTTTGGACCCCAGGTAAACCCTAACCGACATGCACCCAGGGCGGAGGTCAACGAGGTTTTCCTGTACCACGGAACGAGCGCGTCGGCAGCAGAGGCGATCAAGACGCACGACTTCAGGACGTGGTGGTTTAGGGTTTAGGGGTTTAGGGTTCAGGGTTTGGCGTTTGGAGTGATCTTGTTAAGTAGTTGAGGAGCCAGATTACAACCACTTCAGATAACTTGGCCATGGTTTGTACGGAGCTGAGCAAAGACAAAGCGATTGCTAATTCCTGGTTGTCGGGGCCGCTGTCTTCGTCTGCCGCGTCCTATGACAGCCAAGGCTTCTGAGAAAATGCCATGCCGTGGCAGTTCGAACTGTGATCACCCAGTTTAGGGTTTAGGAGTGATCGCTCCTGTTGTCCTGTGCAAGATTCCTGAGTAAATAGGTCGTCAGCTAGCTTGGGAAAACACCCCTAAACCAGAAAGCCTCAGCCCGCAGAAATTGGCCCAACTTTCGACTAGTCGAAAGTTGTTCGTGGAGCCGAAAGACCTAGATCTTGAACCCGTTGATGGTTTTTAACCAAGTGCTTGGGTACACCCCGACATCCATGGAAGGCATGTTTTTCCATGAATCCCTAGTTTGATGAACAAAGCCAGTGCCTTGAGAAGGTTTCAGGTCAGGGTAGTCCTTTGCTCGGATTTGTGGTACTTTGCAAGTGGCTCCGAAGTTGCGTTTCAAGTCAAGGAGTCCAGTTAGGATGCTGTATTTGGACTCTTTGTCTCATTTCGCGCGCATTGTTAGTAAGATGGGTTATGGGCTATGTGGACTCCGTGTAACAGGGTTCTAAGGGTTACAACTCTAGTCCTATTATACCCAAGCACGTGCGGACGCAGGATCAACTTGGCGGGGACAAATGCAGGCACTCTCTACGGTCGAGGCACTCTCATTTCAGCTCTTTGTTTCGTGGATGAAGGGCTTCCGCTGTACAGTCATGTTTGAGATCTGCGTGGCAAAGCCCTGTAGACAATTAACTTACGTAATTATCACCAAGGCTACGAGGAAATGCCTTTGCCAAGATAGATTGCTGAATTCCTGGGTTAAGGCGTGTTGAAAGAGAGGAAGGCTTGTAGATCGAAGGAGAGCGCGCCTGGTGGGACAAGATCCCCATCAACATCCCTGGGGCTCCAGTTACCTAAATAGTAGGTTACTAACTAAATAATTATACTAGCCACATATTATGCAACCCAGTAACCCATTATGTAACTGGGGCCCTAGGGGAGTATTCCGGAAACAACGTTGCCCTCGTGCTGCAAGGAACTTTGCATAGTTTGTGATTCTGGGTGCCTCCGGGTCCACTGCTTGCCCGTTGCAACCAAAGAAGTGAGCTGATGTCATGTTGACGGGAGCATTCCCAAGCCCGGGTTTTGCAAGATGAGTCCAAATCCTGGGCTGGACACGGTTTAGGGCTTAGGGTTTAGGGTTTAGGGCGCAGTTGCATCCCGAAAGCCTTGCAAACCCGATGCTGTGTTACCCAGCGAGAGAATGAAGGCATCTACCTCGCAGAGAACGGAACCAAAAGCACGGCGCTCAGTCGCGGACGGCTTGATTGTGCGTGAGCTGTTGGGGTTGTCATGACTAGTACAAGGTTGCTGGTTGTGAACACCCTTCCACCCCTTATGCTGGCACTCGTAGACAGAGTCGCCGCAGCAGCAGAACCATCGGAAGCAGCAGCAGCAGATGTCGTCGTTGTTGTTGTGGGGCAGCTGCACAGTTGGACTTTTTGTTCGGCATCGTACCGGAGCCCAAAAGCATCGCAAACTTCAGTATTCTTACCTTGCATTCCGCATGGGGTCTTTGGGTTTAGGGTTTGTGGCGTGGGGTCATGTACTTGAGTTCAGACTTTCGTATTTTTCGCTGTGACAACTATCACGAACTTGTCACGATGATTGTAATTAACCAGCTGTTGTAGCTTCACATGCCTAGACAACCCACCCCCCTTCAACCATCCCAGCGGCGAGGTGACGAGTATACCACGCCCATGTCTGACGGTGTGCGCCACCTGCTCGTATGCCGCGTGGTCCTTGGCAGAGTCTACTACACAGACACCAAGGACTCGGTTTAGTTCCGCTGAGCTGAGATTCCTTGTGTACCTGAACTTAAATTTCGAGGTCTTTGTTTACTTCATATCTCCTGCATTAAACCCTAAACCCTAAACCCTAAACCCTAAGCCCTAAACCCTAAACCCTAAACCTTAACCGTTAGGGCTTCAAGGCTGAAGACGGTTCGTGGAGTTGGAGGGCTGAGAGCTTCGGGGTGTTGTGGTTTAGGGCTTATAGGGGTTAGAGGTTTCGCGTTTAGTAATATAGGGTTTAGGGATTTACTTAGGTTGCATGATGTTGTGTGATTAGTACCACGTTTTGGCATGATTGCTTTGATTCATGTCTCTCGCAGTTTCCACTGGTTGAGTTTGTTGCTGCTGCCGCCGCTGCTGCTACGACTAATTATGCTTCGACCGCAACGATGACAGCAAAAACAACAACATCTACTGGCCATTCTGCCACATGTGTTTCTACTTGTACTTATGGCTATTCCTACTTCTACTATTGCTACGACGACGACTACTACTAAGACTGAGACTGAAAATGACATGAAAGATAAGAAGAACGGCATCAAGTTATTACTACTATTTCATTGGCCAATTGCGACTAGGACCAGCGCGACAAAAGGCCACTACATCATACCATGGTCATTGTCATGGTCATGATACAGTCGCTGCCTTCGACCCCTAGCTCGAAATCCAAAAGCCTTAGCGCTTAATTCGCTAAACTTTGATAACGTAGGAACCTGATTAAGAAACCCTGGGCCTAGAACCCCAAAATAGTAGGATTCATACAAGGAACCCTAACAAAGGCCCAAGGTTTCTTAATCAGGTTCCTACATTACCCAATCCGAAACCCCAAGCCCTCAACCCTCGACCGTATACCCGAAGCCCCATACTGGACACCCTAAACCCTCAACCCTAAACCCCGAAGCCAAAAGCCCAAACTCAACCCTACACCTTACCTACAGTCTCCATTGTAGTTCCTTTTTTTGGTTAACCAATTTTATGGTTAGGATCCTATAATAGAGACTTTGGTTAACCAAAAAAGGGACTACAAGGTAGGCCCGCGCCCTGTCTACCCGCAGGACACGGATCCCCGAGCTTGTGAGGATGCCTGCCTTAAAGGCCCCGGGGGTGGGGCATTGGAGTTTAGGATTGGGGGTTTTGAGTTGGAGGGTTTGCCTTTGCTGGTTTAAAGAGCTTGGGGTTTAGGGTCAGCGAGCCAGCGATTGGGGCTTCAGGGCTTCATTCCGGCTTTGTTGTCGGTTCTTGAAACCTTTGTCTATCCGAAACTTGACCCTGATCACTCGAATCCCCGCGGTGCCCTCAACAATTTGGTGCGACTTTTTGCGAGATTTTTGAGCCAAGATTGAACCCTAAACCCTAAACCCTAAACCTGAAGCTCCAAACAAGCAGCACGCAAGCCAAAATTGCCCAAAGTAGCCCAGAGCGACCCAGGACCCTATTCCCCGGGCCTGACTCTTAAACTCGAGACCTAAACGTCCCATCTCCCTTTTGGCGCTGCACAGGCAAGTTTAATTCTGTCCTCGGTGATCGAAAGAAGTGCAGAGGTGGGATTCTGATGGGCACTTGCAGGATCATGCTTACCCATAGGCCCCATTGTAGTTCCGTTTTGGGATTGCCTTATAAGATCCTAAATATAAACCACAAAAGGAACTACGGAGGGGATCGGGGTTCAAGGTCATCGAGTTTTTTCATCAGGATAGCTATACTTAAATTCAAGTTGCTTGCGCCCAGAATGTTCGGACCCTGCTTCCTATGGTTACATCTACCAACATGTCGTTATTTGCTTGAGCGTCTATTAGAGGAGCTCTTTGGGGACACATAGGGCAGCCTGATGTAGAAGCAGGATTCCGAGGACTGGTGTCCAGACTTCGGGAACCGCAACACCATACTCTAATGTCACCTAAGGTCCCCATGATTTAGGATCCTTACCTATAGTCTCCATTGTAGTTCCTTTTCTTGGCTAGCCAGTTTTATGGTTAGGAGCCTATAATAGAGATTCTGGCAACCAAAAAAGGGAATTACAATGGATCCTATAGGTAGGTTTAGGGCTTTAGTGGATTCCACTAGTTGAAAAAGGTATTAGGGTTTAGGCTGAGGGTTTCTCCTGTTTTGCATCCGTGCTTTCTCCACGAGGAGTCTTCACTGATTGTGCAATCATCGTATTGTTACTTTGCCAGTCTTGGGCCCTTGAGCGTAGTAGCCGTAGCCTTCTTCAGGTGCTCATTTTCAACCGCTGTGCAAGTACTGCATGATGCTACCAGGCACCTTTCGTGAGTTCATCGTCTTTGACGAGGAGCAAGTCTACACGAACTACATCCTGCGCCTCGGCAGCAACTCGGGTTTCGGTTTTGAGTTTCGGCTTGGGGATCGTGAAGACGTAGTCTGTCGGGGTCGTACGGTTTTAATGTCTCAGAGCCCCTAAACCATAAACTCCGTTCATTAGAGCTCACGATGATCCGTACAGGCAGGTCTTAGCAAGAATCAAGAGGCTGGCCCGGCCCTAGGGCCCCGCGGACCACGCTTTAGGGTTTAGGGTTTAGGGCCGCCAGCCATGATCGGCAAAACATGCAGCTAAGGGGTCAGCACCCGGTCGCAAAGGGCTAAAGTTCTGCTTCTATCTGGAGTTCGACCAGCAGTAGTTGCTGTGAAAACACAGGCCGCACTGCTGTTGGTGTTGTTGCTGCTGTTGTTACTGCTGCGCTGGTTGCTGGTTGCTGATTGCTGATTGCTGTTGCTGTTGCTGTCGTCACCATGGCGCTTGCCTGTCTCCCACTGTCTTTCTTGTCCCGAGTCCGAGCTCTCATTCTACAAGTTCTAAACTCTAAACCAAGACTCCCACATCGTAGGCTTTCGAGCTTACACTGCCGCAGACTCCGTTGTGAAGTTCCAAGATCTGGCACTGCGGGGGACTCTAAGCTCCGAGCCCGCCTGAAAGCAGCAAAAGCACCCAAAGCCCTTTGGGCTAAGTCTCCGGCTGATGTGCCATGGCAGTCTCTGAAGTATCTCGTAAGCTCTGTGCGCCCGGGTTTAGTTACAGACGCTTTCAGAGCAAGTTTTAAAGTTTTAAAGCGTCCAATGTCCCTTAGGTTGGGGTCTCACATCAAGCACCCCGAGTATACTTGATTAGGGCTTACGATTGACATGCGTGCGGTTTAGACGGTTTAGGTTCAGAGCTCTCACGCGATTACGGGTTAAGGCTCACAAGCACGGCCTCAGTCAGGCACCCCAACCCCTGATTCAACTCGGTTGTGCGAGGACCTACAAGCGCGTTGCCACGAAGTCGGCGTTCTGCACCTGGGCCTCATATAGGAGCCTGAAAGTAGCGCTACTTTTTAGTGTCATTTCCCAGATTCAGGCTTTCAGTCTCAGGCATTGGGTGCCGTGCTGACTCGCTGTGATACTGTTGTGAACCCAAGTCCCAACACTTGAATCTGAGAAACTGGTGGCTGCGGTCGTTCAGCTTGCGATGCAGAGCATGCGGTTCAGAGGCTGTAGAGAATCTGAAAATCCGACTCTCAAGTCTGGAAAGTCCATGCCCTAAACCCTAAACCCTAAAGCCTAAACCCTAAGCTCTAAACCCCCATGCCCTAAACCCTAAACCCTCAAAGCTTTGCATTGGGCAGAGGTGATGTCACCTGCCCGGAAACTGCGCTGCCTGGGACGGCTGGATCCTCAGTGCCAATTGCAATCTGCGAACACTGACAACCCTAAGGGTCCAAAGGACCCAATAATTAGGTATTTAGGTTTAGGATAGTAGTTATGTAGCTCAATATTTAGAAGAGTATATGATTATTAGGTACTTGGACCCTTAGGGCAAGGTTTTAGGTGCTTGGGTCTGAGGTCCCGGAACCCGAAACCCTGGAACCCTAAACGCTGAAACTTCAACCCTAAACCCGTATATAAACCCTGGAGCCCTAACTAAAGCCCTAAACCCCTAAACCCTAAACCCTAAACCCTAAACCCTAGACCCTAAACCCTAAACCCTAAACCCTAGACCCTAAACCCTAAACCCCTAAATCCTAAACCCCTAAACCCTAAACCCTAAACCCTAAACCCTATAAACCCTAAACCCTAAACCGGCAGTCGAAACCCTGAATCCACAGGCTCGTGCCCGGTACCCTCAGCCCAGGGTTTACGGTTTCGGGTTTAGGGAACCGGAAGCATTAACTGAGTGGCTAGGTTCCCTTTTTTAATGGGGTTCCCTTGTAAGGGCTCCTTTAAAGGGATCCTTAAAAGGGTTCCGATTCTAAGGGATTTATGGGGGTTTATGGAACCGAAGCATTAACTGAGTGGCTAGGTTCCTGTTCCGAAGCGTAGTACCCTTTTTTAATGGGGTTCCCTTGTAAGGGCTCCTTTAAAGGGATCCTTAAAAGGGTTCCGATTCTAAGGGATTTATGGGGGTTTAGGGTCTATTAGGTTCAGTGGCTACTTGGAGGCCCTTTTGACTTAGTAAGTCTACTTAGTATCCCCTAGAAACCATATTATAATCCCCCATAACCCACCTTAACTTACCAAGTCAAAAGGGCCTCCAAGTAGGTTCCTGAGTAGTACCCTTTTGCCCTTTTTAGTTTGGGGTCTCCTTATTAAAACCGAATAGTAGGAACAAGGGTACCCCTGTTATAACGGGGCTACTCAGGAACCCAGACTGTGAAGCTCCCTAGCACCCGAGGCTCCAATTAGAATGATGTTTTGGGGTACATTCTAGTACAGCCATTCGAAGGAACCTCAAGGAAGACAGTTGGTAAATGTTCAGGCCTTTCTAATGGATCGCAAATAAACCTCAAACCAAAAACCCTACATCCTAAACCCCACGCCCCCCCCCCCCNAAAAAAAAAAAAATACAAAACAAGACAAGCCCCAAGCCGTAAGCCACAAGTCTCAGGTCATTCACGTCCAAACTCCGGATGGACTGACCATCCAGGCCCAGGCCTGGCGACGGTGGGATGTAAAGGAAGGGTGATGTTGGGTTAACTTTGTCATAGTTGGGTAGCATTTTACATCTTTAAAGAATAAAAAGTACATTTTTAATCCTATCCCAACAATGAACTAGTTAAGGGTTTAGGACTTAGGGTTTACGGTTTCGGAGTTTAGGGTTAAGGATTTGGGGCTTAGGGTATATTAGCAGCGCATACCAGTAAGGATACGAAAAGCGCAATACAAGGGGTTCGATCATAAGCCATAAGGGCATTGTAGGAGCATTATGATGGGTTCTATGTGTTCTAGAGGGATACTACAAAGCCTTCAGAAGGGGTTGTATAATAAACTCAGGGTTTGTTCGGGTGTTAGAGATGCATGGCTCTGGTTTCTCTAGGCTTCATGGTTTAGGGTGTCGGTGTGGATTTGGGAGTTTCTGAAAATTAGGGGTACCTTGTTTTGGGGTCCTTATAATAAGGTACTATATTGGGGTCCCCTATTTTCGGAAACTCCCATTTAGGCCTTTTGGGGTTCACGGGTCTGGGAGATTTAGGAGGACTCGAGATTTTGGGTCTTGGGAGCCTGGGTTGAGGCGGCCTTGTGTTTTGGGGGGGTTTAGGGTTTAGGGTTGGCACCCACCCGCCAGGTGCAACAGTAGCGAGTTTCCCGCCAGAGGTCTTGACAAGCTCTCACTTAAGCTCTGCGGATCTAAAGCCTAGTAGAAGCTTTGCAGAGCTGGATAGGAGCCCTTACAGGAACTCCGCTGTAGAACCCCGTAAAAATCTCGTAGAAACTCCATCAACAGATTCATAGAACAAATCCACAAAACCCCTGTTAAATGCGCGCACACACACACAGAACCCCAACAAAAACAGAACACTTGACAGTTCGCAGTTCTCTTTACCCTAAACCCTAAACCCCCTAAGCCCTAAACCGACAGTTCTCTGAGGTTCCCGCCGGTGTCCAGCCAGGGGATACCTTCAGCGTGCAGCAAGCTTCCTAGCCCGGGGAGCTCTCTGTTGAGGGTTTAGGGGTTTAGGTGTTTAGGGGTTTGGGGGTTTAGGGTTTAGGGTTTAGGGTTGAGGGTTGAGGGTTTAGGGGTTGAGGTGTTTAGGGGTTTGGGGGGTTTAGGTGTTGGGTGTTTAGGGGTTTGGGGGGTTTAGGGTGTAGGGATTTGGGGGTTTAGGGATTTATAGGGATTTGAGGGTTTAGGGCGTAGGGTTTATAGGGTTTAAGGGGTTTGGGTTTAGGGTGTAGGATTTAGGGGTTTAGGGGTTTAGGGTTTAGGGCTCTTTGTTGTTCTGAAGGTTCTACGTGGGTGTTTGAGATGGTTTCATTCATACAATTTTTGTTGGGGTACTCTAAGGCGTAAGGGTTGCCAAGTAGTTCCACAAACATCCTACAAGGAGGGATCTGGGTTTTGGTGGTAGAGTTCAGGGTTTAGGGCTTCAGGGTTTAGGGTTCATGTTTTCGAGCTTTGAAGCGTTTAAGATTGGGAGTGGAGGCAGCTGCAAATCTTTTTCCATGTTGTCTTGCAGAATCGCGACGCCGGGCCACATAGTGCCGTCCCGCCTGTGGATTTCTTGACTGAGTAGTATCTTGCCGCTTTTCATCATCTCTTGTGCCTCCGACTGGGGTACACTTGCAGTACACCAGGCTGCTTCACAAGGCCCTCTAAGCGAAACCCTAAACTCCTAAACCAAAATCTCATATCCTGGCTGGTGTTTGCAGAAATGTCTATACGCCTCAACCTACCCGCTGAGGTACACACCAAAGGACTGAGTCGTGGCTTGCGGGCATCGCCGACACAACTCTCACACAGCTGCTCCTAAACCCCTATAAAGCCCGGCCCATCAGACGCTGTAGGGTTTCTGGTTTAGGGAGCCCAAACCAAGCCCCAGACTCGTAAAACTTCTGGAGCCTGCCCGTCAGATTTCAGGATGAGTCGCCGAGCTTTCGAGCACTGCATTGTTTCGAGTTTCACAATCCTGTCACCACAAGAGGGTGCAGAAACCTGCAACTTGAATCCTGATCTACTTCTATGCTTCGAAGTTTAAACTCACTGCAAAATATCCGGTCCAAAAGGCTGATTGTTCCGCAATTTCAGGTTTCTGCTTGACAAGACGTTGCTTACAGACCTCTAGAACAGCAAGCAACAGAAAGGATGCTCAGATTACCGTGAACCGTAAACCCTAAACCTTGCTCAGATACTGCGCAGAATCAGGGCAGACCCGCTGCCAGGTTTCCTTTGCACATCACCTAGCTAGCTACAGCAGAAGCCCAAAAGTTGGAAACCGAATAGCCTCAATCCTTAAGAGTAATGTATAGGGGACTGGCTCCCAAACCCTAAAGACTCCATGTACCCATATGGGAGTTTCCGAAAATTAGGGGTACCGTATTTGGGGGTCCTTATATTAAGGATCTTACTATTTAGGGTACTACATTAGAGTATGGATAGTTTTCTAAATTAGGGTCACTTTTTAGGTCCCCAATATAGTACGGCACACTTACAAAACAGAACCCTAAAAGGGACCTGAATTTAGAGAACTACCCATATACTTAGGCCTTAATTTAAAGGGGTTCCTGTATAGGTAGTTTAAGGCCTATAAGTATATACTATATAGGTCAACGGAAGGGTCTTCCAGCTCTTGTGCACAAGATGTTAGACCTTCATTTAGCCTTGGGTGTCAAATCCCTGAACCCTCAACTATCCTGAACCCCTACAAAAGATCCGAAACCTAAACTTTTGAAGTTTGTTTCTGAGTGCGATGAAGAGGCCATACAATAAGAGTTATTCCGGATAGTCATTATTCTTTGCAGGGGTAAGGTTCTGGGTACAATTCTTCATTAAGCAGGTTTTGCATTTTACAAAAACCATGAATACCAACAGGTAGTAAATGTTGAAGTTAGCATACTTCTGGAAATGCCAGGACGTTAAAGACATAAGATGTTGAATACAAGAAACCGAATGAGTTGTGTTGATAACTGGTGTAACGTTTCTATTGGCAAATACTAGCTAAACTAGAATTAGTTGAACAGCATTGAAAGAGGTCTTACTAAAATGAAGGGTGCGCCTCAGGTTTTGAATGTGTATCGGTGGGAGATGATGCGAACGTCATGAGAAGGTCTCTTCATTTGCTAAAGCAACAAAGTGCCGAAGTTTTTGTTGGTTATGAAAGTTGGAAGCGAAAGAATAGATGCATTCGATGAACTTGATGACTGTTTATACTGATTTGCTGAAACTGGAGAAATAACTTGCGGAATTCTTGAATACCACAAACATTTGATAGACGAAATCATGATGCTGATTACAGAATATTATATTATAGACGTTCCATAAAAGTAAAGCATAGCAGAGAATGAGACAGATTACATTTTCTAAGCTGTTGTTGGCAAAGTATTCTATGTAGGGTACATCCCCCAGTTCGAGGTTATGAGCTTTGGGGTCACTTGCCAGTTCATGCCATTCTGGTAGCTGTACTATGGATAGGGTTAAGGATAAGGTTGTTGGTTCGGATATGGGGTGATGCACCGAACACGGTTCAAGATTGTTTGGGTGGTTGTTGTTGGGGTATTGTGGTGCGGGGTGGGTTTTGGGATGCAGTTTTAGAAATGGGGTAAAAGCATGTGTGTGTGTGTCTGTGAACCTCTGATAACAAAGAGTTAGAAAAGCAGGGGGACTGCCTGATCTGTAGCAGTAGAAGTCGAGCTGGGGACGCCTGGCTCACGTACTTGCGAGATGTAATGGAAAAAGAATGTAAAAAGACTAGCTACTCTCACGAGGGAGTTTCCAAGTGTGTTCTCGACCGGCATTCTGTCAAAGGGCCGGGCGTAGACGCTTGATTCATCTTGATCAAGACATTGAATGACCGAAACCGGCTTGATTCTTGTTTCCCACTGACAAACTTGATTGCTCTCAACTTGATTCCTTTCCACTTGAATGCGACTTGATTCCGTTCAACTTGCATGCAACTTGATTGCCAACTTGAATGTCAACTTGAATGTCAAAATGACGACTTTACCCTGGAGTATGTGCTCCTCTGGTTGCTCCTGGACCCGTCGCGGTAGCTGGAGAGCTTCATGATTTATGACGATATGACGACGTGACGACATCACTAAGGTGCTGGTGATTGTGTCCAAGTGGCTCTGTTTTCACCCTGATACAGTTGCAGTTTCAGTTTCTCAACCGTCGGTCGACAAGCTTTGCGGGGCTGCGGCTGTTTGGTTAGACCTGCGAACTGCGGATGCTTGGCCGTCTTAATAGGACATGCGCTGCAGGGCTGCGGCGTTCTGTAAGACCTGCGAACTGCAAGCGCAGTCCTCTAACGGGGTTACAAGTGCCCAATATGGGCCATCCATAATATTATTTTTCATATGTGTCGTTTCCGTGGCACATTTCCCTTTCTTTTTCAATGCTCGCAGCCAAAGTTCAAAGGAGGCCTTTTTCAGACCCTAAGGGCGATCTCCAGCTGCAGCTCTTTTACTCCTTTGCTTTTATGCTTTTATTTTTTAGGCTTCACAGCCAACCGCTCGCATTCCTGCTGAGCCTTTCCTTTTCTTCTTCCTTTTCCGGACTACTTTTCACATTACTCTTCACACACTACTCTCCGAATGGGGAGTAGCTGTGTGTGTGAACCTCTGATAACAAGAGATAGAAAAACAGGGGGACTGCTTGATCTGTAGCAGTGGCAGTCCAACGAAGAGGCTGTTACAGATCAGTGATATGAGCTGGGGACGCCTGGCTCACGTACCTGCGAGATGTAATGGAAAGAATGTAAAAAAGCTAGCTACTCTCACGAGGGAGTTTCCAAGTGTGTGTCTGTGTGTGTGATTATGGCGTAGCATAAACTGGGGCGTGACCCTTGCTAGCTAATGCAACCCCCACATCTGCTCGAATTGTTTAGGCCTCCACCCTAATGCCTTCAGCATTCCTTATAGTATCCCTAGCAGACCCTTGTTACAAAGGGACTACTCAGGAACCTGTAAGTGCCTTCAGAATCGAGAGGTACTTCTCAGCGCCCGAACGGGGCCAAAGTCGAACCCTCAGCAGCGACAGGATTGACATTGGACATAAGATTGCGAGAAAATGCGGGGGTCCTAGTAACTTAGTAATCCCTAAATCCTAGTTTAGGGTTTGGGTTTCCTACTATTATGGAGCCTATATAGACTGCAACAATAAACCCTAACCTCAAAGTGCAAATATAAAGCCGCATACGCTGCGAAAGCCCTTGAAAAGGGATTCTTCGAATCCACATGGAAGTCAGTCGCGACAGATTGTCACAAGGGTTTAGGGTTTAGGTTTCGGGTTTAGGGGGGGGTTGGGGTTTAGGTCATAGCATAGCATGTTATAGCGGCTGGAGCCGCACGCACAGTTGCTGGCGCCACTCCACGAAGGGTTTAGGCTATTTTGGGTACGCGGCTTCAAGTGATGTCTCGAAGGAACCGTGTTTTGGGGTCTAGTGTGCAAGGAGTTCGTGTGCAGGGATTAGACTAAACCCCAAAACTTCTGAAACCCGAAGCCCTATAATCCCGAAGCCTAAAACCCTAAACCCATAACCGTAATGTAGGGGGCCTAAAAAATTACCTACACTATTTTGGGGGCTCCTTATTGTAACTATAGTAAAATGGCTCCAAAACCCTATTCTAATTATTAAGGCCCCTGTCTTATAGATCCCTCATAGTAGCCCTTATAGACCCCCTTTAAAGGAGCCCCTATTCTAGTTATTAAAAGGCCCCTATATTGACCCGAAATAGATCCCTCATAGTAGCCCTTATAGACCCCCTTTAAAGGAGCCCCTATTCTAGTTCTTAAGGCCCCTAAAAAAAACCCAAAGCCCTGAACCACAACCCATTGGGATCCCAGTCGGGGGAGGCCCGGAAAGGGCCTTGTTGATCCCTAAGGGCGCATGTGCCGTTCTACGGTTGATGACGTAAATCCTGCATGGACCCTAAACTATGGGAATCATGGTATTTTCCTTATTATGGGTAATGCAGGATTTGTATCATCAGCCGTAGTACATGCATTAAGGCCGGACTATACACAGACTGTACGCAGTACGGGTTACTGTAGTTTAGTTGGGGCAGATGTATCCGTGAATCTCCGCTTCCGCGACGGCAGCCTTGCTCGAGCCAGGTGCCCGACGCACTTGCCAAACGACAGGGCTCTACGCGTTCTGACTCTAAACCCCCTCTAAACCACTAAACCTAGTAAGCCCTAAGCAATCCTCAGCTCTAAGCCCTTAGAACTTAAACCGTATCAACCATCCTCAGCTCCAAGCCCTCAAACCCTAACCGTATATACCATCCTCGACCCGAAGTCCTTATTAACCCTAAACCCATCGCCACTCCCACCAGTGAGCTCCAGCCAAACCCGTGAAGCCTCAACCTTAAACCAGGAGCCCGCAGCAGCCCACCTGGCCCTGACTAACCTGAAACAATAGCCCATTATCTGTATTTATTTGTTTACACTTGTTTCTTGTTTTTTTATTTACTTGTTTATAGGTCGCAATTGTCATATGCCCATGCCGGGCAACGAAACCCTGTGACATCCAAGAGTTGGTTTCTGACGCCATGCTACTGTGCCAGCGATGCGCCATCGCTCGGCTGCCCAACGGCAATAGCCTGTAGTGTATCCGTATACCATACATGAGAAGGGGAGGAGAGGAAGAAGAATCAAAAAGTGGAAGAGGGATACGAAGAATGTCGAATCGAGCTACGGGCTGTAGAAGGAACTTGCAAGCCTTTTCAACTTGCAAAGCCTTTTCCCAATGCACTCGACGAAAGCCTGCCCGTTGAACCGCGCAGCCCATAAGGGGCCCTATTCTAATACCCTTATGGTAGCCCTGTAGATCCCTTAAAGGAGTGCTTAAGGATTTTAGGGTTTCGGGGTCTTCTGGTTGGTGGGAGACCTTAGCAGTGCAAAGGCAAAGCTTGAAGCCGCCAGATCCAAGCAAAGAAGGCCCATGCCAATACCCGTAGGCCATTAGGGTTTAGGGTTCAGGGTTTAGGGTATGGTTTAGGGCTCAGTAACCTGGGTTCTTGTTGGCCATAGGCTCCTCCATTGTAGTTCCTTCTTGGGATTTCCTTATAGGATCCAATGGAGCCTAAAGGCAGACTGAACTAAGCCTGAGGGACCAAGCAGACACACCAGCGGGTTCATTTTTAAGTATCCCCTAAAGAATGCATGGTGTCAGATTTAAAGCCTCATCATACTGTCTGAGGTGTAATGGTCATGTGGCCTCAAACCCTAAACCCCCTAAACCCAAACCCAAAACCGTGCGAAAACCCCTAAACCCAAGTGCTCTCGGACGGCGAGCTGAACCTTATTTAAAGGATCGTGGGACTTAGTAACCAGGGTTATACAGAAGGTAACTATGCCTATAATTACTAGAGCCCACAATTAAGGTACTTATAACCATACTTGCTAAGTCCCATGATCCTCCAAGTAGAGCGCTTACAGTTTACGCCCTGAGCCCTGAACCCGTTTACACCTAAACCCGTAGTCTTGAGTATTGGAGGTTATCCGATCACCAGCTTGCAGGCTCGGTGTCACAAGGGCCCACAGAAAATCACAAACAGCTACTTAGAGGCCCGGGAGACTTAGTAAGTAGGTTATAAGTAGATTTTTATAAGCAATTACCCTAAATGGAGTTACCCCAAGTATAACCCTACTTATAACCGACTTACTAAATCCTCTGGGCCTCCATGTAAACACAGTGTTTCTAGAAACCCCGTGGGCATCAGTAAATGGAACACCCACAGTTCCAAACTGCCAAGGCCAATTATAAGAAGACCTCTGGCTCCTTGGCTTTGCCTTGGGTTGGGGCGGAGCTTTCAGTCAGGGTTTGCAGCTAAGCCGTGCAGACTTCGTATGGCCCCTTTACTGAAGCCTTGCTCTTGGCTCAGTCGTTTTACGACTGCCACTACCACTACTACCACTACCGCTACTACTACAGCTGCTAATACTACTACCATTCCGACCACGACGACCACGGCGACCACTGCTACCACTTTCATCACTATACTAACACTATTGCTACTACTCCCACCCTCCCACCACCACTTCTACTTCGACGTCTACGTCTGCTTCTGATTCTACGTACTTCTTCTACTCTGCTGCTGCAGGGTGCTCTTCCTCCTCCTCCTCCCCTCCTCCTCCTCGACTACTACTGCTGCTGCTGCTGCTATACTTGCTGCTGCTACTACGACGTCGACGGCGACTTCTACTACGTACTGCGACTGCTACTTCTGCATGCACGTTTACTTGCACCACTTCTGTTGCTACCGCTGCTACTACTTCTTCTACTTTGCATGCAGCGACGACTGCCGAGACTACCCGCAAATCCACGTTATCTGTGTTTTCTGCCCTCCGCCCTATGCTCCTCATTCGCCTTTGCCTACACACTGCGGCGACGACAACAACGACAGCGATGGCTGTCACCACTAGCCCTAAGACTCCAAACAGCCCAAAGTAGGTATTATTTGTAGACTTTAGACCCCAAAGTAAGTACTATCTGTATACTTGGAGTCTCAGGGTAGGACAAGCAAAGACATTCATGGGAATATGACGACGCACATTTTACGGGAATCTCTCGTGCGAGTAAAAGCAGCAACGAAAGTAACGCCAGCAATCATCGCAACACATACTTTTCTGGACAACGTGTTCTCCCCATGGGTGATGATAGCAATATAGGCGGGCCCAGTGTAGCAGCTTAGCAAGAATGATCTGCATTGAGGATGAGGCCTTTTCTGTAGGTCTTGCAGCTGTTGAGCCCACGATGGGCTGCCGTTTTAAGTGGCACCTTCCTTTGCCAACACCGAAATCCTGCAACCTTACATCTTCCAAACCTGCCCGGATGCGCTGCAGAGCTGAAGATTCGGAACTTTGGGGTTTGCAACTTCGCGTGCAAAACTTACGTAGCAGCCGACTAGGCCACCTTGAGCCGTGTGTGGTGGGTACGCGGCTCCTGCGGTAATCAGCACTAGAAAAGGTTACACGGGGGCCATGTAATTACCGCGGAAGTTAGGATAAACCCACTCACACAATACAACCGACAGCCCCGGTGTAGCACTTGCGTCGCCGCCGTCGCAACCACGTAAATCCTAAGCGTTCATGTCATGTAAGATCTGAGGTTGCCACAACACCCCGGTACTTCACGAACTGGTGGCAAAGGCATTGATTGGATGTGGTTAACCACTGTCCATCTTTGCACATGTTTCCAAACAATGTCGATATGACGTGGAGTCCTGCATGACAGAAGCAACAGTTGGTGTCTCCCTTAGGTTGGGTGGCACGCGAGTACGAACCTCCTCCTCCACCTCATCATCATAATCATCATCATTGAATCATCATCATCTACTTCAATGATATGACAGTTATCGGAATCAGCTGGGTTGACAACAAGGCCGCAGCAGCTCATTTAGATTGTACGCGTTGCCTGCGGCTAGTGGTAAGCCCCATGGCCATAGCCCGCGAAGCAGCAGGACTCGCAGCAGTGGGGGTGGGTTGGCGACTGGCTGGTTGTCGGGCCCTATTAAACCTTAACCCTCTAGGTTCCCGAGTACTGCCCTTTTGCCCTTTTTAGTTTAGGGTCCCCTTATTGGAAACCAAGTAGCAGGAAAAAGGGTACCCTTATTGTAATGGGGTTACTCAGGAACCTAGCCCTAATCTAGGTAGGGCTTCGGGACATTTTAGATTTTCCCTTGTTGGGCTTAAGAGGATCTTATCTAATATTTTTCAAAAGGCCCCACCTAGTATTGAAGCCCTACAACCCTAAACCCTAAACCCTAAACCCTAATGGTTGATTGGCTGTTGAGTTGTTCGGCCGACCCTGAAGTCGCTCCCGGCCCGGGGGGAAGGTGGGTCGATGGTCGCAACCCGGACAACCCGGAAGCCAAGGAGGCGGTCCTTAAAGGGATCTATAAGGGTTCCATAATATAAGGGATTTTAAAGGATCGTGGGGCTTAGTAACTAGGGTTGTGAAGAAGGTAACTATACTTACAAATGATGTTTATAACCCCGATTGAGGCTATAACCATACTTACTACCCAGTAGGTCCCATGATCCTCCAAGTACGAGATTCTCTGCAGGCCTGCGCATGCTTGAGTATCTTTGGTGTTTTCCTGATTGGTCTTGCCTACGGTTTTGGAGTCGTATTTGAAGTATGCCAGTGCACTGAAGGTTGACTGGTTCTTGTTATTTCGGGCTGATTGCTGCCTTCGGGCTTGTTGGTGGTGTCAGGGGATCGCGATGTTTGGGTGTAGGGGTGGATCAAGCATGACTTCCACGGTCTTTGTTGAGCAGGTGTTTGGGTTTTCGGATCCCCAGACATTCGAGCACCATCTTTATACCCTTAAGAAGGAACCTTGATGAAGAAATCTTGAAGGTTTAGACCTTAAACTCCTAAACCCTAAACCCTAAACTTAAACCCTAAACCCTAAACCTTAAACTCCTAAACCCGATAACCCTAAGTTTAGGGTTTGGGGCTTGGGGCTTCTGAGCTTCGGCCCTGGAAGTCTGGCGCAGCAACATCGAATTTTGAGAGCGACGATGAGGGTTTAGGGTTTAGCTAGCGGGTTCAGTTGCAATGGTGCATTTTTGGGGGTTACACTGCTTACTGAGGCCGGGACTTGTCCTGCATGCTACGGAAAGTGCTTGAAGTGCCACTATTTGCAGGTGTTCGCAGTAGTGGCATTGTGTGCCTAGGCTTTCTCAACACAGCATAGAAAGGACTCCGCAAGACCAAACGCGCTATGCGCGTTTGGTAGCACTGTGTGCCGCATTTCGGCTTGTTTTCTGGGGTGGGGATGGGGTGGGGGGTGGGGGGNAAAAAGCTTTCGGCTTCTCAAAATGGATATGACAAAACGTTCGATGAAGCTGTAGGCATGAGGGTTTCCGCTTGAAAAGGGGTTATGAGAAAACGTTCGATGAAGCTGTAAGCATGAAGATTTCCGCTTGAAAAAGGGGGATTCCGGGATATGACATGACAAAACATTCGATGAAACTGTAGGCATGAAGGTTTCCGCTGGCATGGGGTTTGTGTGGCTTCTGGCTGTGCGCACAAAAGAGTCTGCAAGTCAGCACAGACAGGATGTTTTTACTTCTTTTTGGTCCCAAAAGACGTCACACGGAAGTCGATGCACTGGAAACTCCGTCGCGACGGCGAGCAAGGACGTGTCCAGCTCCGCGTAGAAAATATGATCCGCACCCCCACGCACAAGTACTTTGCCACTTGCATCCAGAATGGCATTCACGTGAGGAAACCAGAGCCGTCTTGTCGTCAGGTCCTCTTGAGCCCACATAGCCAATCGCCCAAAGCGGCGCTCCAACATCAAGAAGCAGCGGTTTATAAAGATCTTGTAGTTCGGCTCCAAGCAAAAAGGATATTTGCTGCCTTGTTTCAGCTGCAGGAAGCATGCTCCTATCACATGCCGCTGCTCAAACAGCAGCTCCCACCGCATGCGATTCGGGCGGGCCTCTGTCAGCATGCCCTTTATGGCGATTGCTACGGCCTGGTCCCTTGGGTCTGAACACAACAACTCAAAATGAGCTGTCAGGTCTTCCAGGGACTCAAAGCGCCAGCGACCCAAGCACGGTGGAAGACATATGTTCCCGTGACGAAGGATCACTATGCATCTTTCAACATGATCCCGGGGACAAGTCAAAGCCTATTAAAGTTCATCACATGTCTGCGTGAAATTCAAGTCATTTCACTTGACAATTGCTTATGAAGTCTGCATGAAATTGCTTCCNAGCGCCAGCGACCCAAGCACGGTGGAAGACATACGTTCCCGTGACGAAGGATCACTATGCAGCACAAAGCCAAGGCCAGCATCGCACCATCTTTCAACATGATCCCGGGGACAAGTCAAGGCCTATTAAAGTTCATCACATGTCTGCGTGAAATTCAAGTCATTTCACTTGACAATTGCTTATGAAGTCTGCATGAAATTGCTTCCAGCAACAAGTCTAAGAAGCCGCAAGAACCCTTCNGCCTATTAAAGTTCATCACATGTCTGCGTGAAATTCAAGTCATTTCACTTGACAATTGCTTATGAAGTCTGCATGAAATTGCTTCCAGCAACAAGTCTAAGAAGCCGCAAGAACCCTTCATCTCATGAATGGGGCATGGTTGGCTCGAGTCGCCTGGAGTGTGCCGCGCATGCACTTGACCAGCTCGGGCTAACTTGTGCACCCAGCCTCAAGGCATTCAGTTGCAGGGTTGGGGACTTACAGTGGCAACTCAAGTGAAAACCGTGAACTGACTGCAATCTACCTGAACCTAATCTTTNGCCTCAAGGCATTCAGTTGCAGGGTTGGGGACTTACAGTGGCAACTCAAGTGAAAACCGTGAACTGACTGCAATCTACCTGAACCTAATCTTTTCGAAACCTTTGTCTTCCCCTGAAACGAAAACACGAAATCCCGAAAAAACCGAGTCGAAACCACTCTTGGAAGTGAACCCGCAGGGAGGGTTTAGGGTTACTGTTGATGGACAAAATCCTGCATGACCCTAAGGACCCTAAACTATGGGAATTATGGTATATTCCTTATAATGGGTAATGCAGGATTTTGTCCATCAACAGTATGCCTAGAAAGCCCAATACCCCTTAATTAAGGAATATAGCTTAAATCATAATATGAAGCCCTATATAATTTAAGCCATATTCCTTAATTAAGGGGTATTGGGCTCTCTTGGTGGACCTGCAAATCCAAATATAGGCACCTTACATCCCCAGACTACAAACCCTGGCCCTAACTCTCTAAACTCCTAGGTTGCTGAGCAGTACTCGTTTGCACTTTTGTTTTAGGGTCCCCCTCACTAAAAACCGAAAAGTAGGAAAATTTCAAAGGGGGGCCTTTTGTTACAAAGGGGCTACTCAGGAACTTAGTAATTATAGTAGCCTCTAAACCCTAAATCCTCATAGTACCCTTATGGGTGGTTGTCAATATTAGGGTCCCTTTTGGGGTCCCTAATATAATACTTTAGGGTACCTAACAAGGGACCATAATTTTAACAACTACCCATATAGATCCCTTTAAAAAGGAACTACAATGGAGACTTTTGGTAGGTTTAGGGCCCTATAGTACCCTTAAAGTACCCTTATAGTACCCTCATATAGATCCCTTTAAAGTAACCACCCTAAACCCTAAACCCTAAACCGATCCCTTTAAAGTAACCCTAGGAACCCAGACTCCTCCGAACCTTCTGATTCCCTTCTTTGCTAACTACGTTTGATGATACGAATCCTGCATGTCCCATAAAACGGAATATACCATAATTCCCATAGTTTAAGGTCCTTAAGGTAAGGAATATACCATAATTCCCATAGTTTAAGGTCCTTAAGGTAAGCAATATACCACACTTCCCAGAGTTTAAGGTCCTTAAGGTAAGCAATATACCATAGTTCCCATAGTTAAGGGTCCTTGAGGTAATGCAGGATTCATATCATCAACAGTGTGGCATTGCCTTGCCATCGCAGGTTTCCGACTGGTTGAGGGAGCAAGAGGTCGATCCGTGCCTTGTCTTGCATTTAAAATTTAGCAACTTCCCAGAGAGCTGCGTGCGCCTGAATTACAGAATATGCCTTAGAAGCCGTCGGGGGCGTCAGATTACGACGAAAAGCATGTATATTCCTGTAATCCGTAATAAGGGGCCCCTCCCTTCACCTTAGACCGCAAAGCTTAAACCCCAAACCCTCGACCCTAAGCCCTAAACCCTAAACCCTAAACCCTCAACACACCTCTCGGGATTGAACTGCAAAGATTTCCACGTGTAAGGTCCGTCTAGGCCTGGTGGCGCCCGAAAATTGCAAAGCCATAACCTCAGTAGTGGACTCGGTAACCTTTAGGGTTTATGGTATTGTTTCAGGGTTTAGGGTTAGTAGAGTCGGTAGGCTTTATAACCTTTTGGGCACCACAACAGTTCCCTTTTGAGGGTATTATAGGCTTTAGGGCTTAGGGCGGTAGAGTCGATAACCTTTGGCGTTTTTGTGGCACTATAATAATGGTTGAGAACACCTATACAATCCCCAAGGTTAGCTTTAGTTAGTTGCCTAGGATAATGGACGACCAATTAAAGCTTGAACACTCGAAACGCCTAAGCTCCTAAGCCTTACCCTGAGACTCCAAGTATACAGATAGTACTTACTTTGGGGTCTAAAGTCTACAAATAATACCTACTTTGGGCTGTTTGGAGTCTTAGGGTTAAGCCACAAATCCTAAACTACTGGGCCTCGATGAGGTACAAGATTCCCCGTGATGAGCTGGAGGACGGAGATTTGGGTTTAGGGTTTTGGGGCTTTGAGCCGCACTCCCAAGGTTCTGGGTTTTAGGGTTTACGGGTTTAGGGTTCTGGGGTGTTTGTTTGTTTTACTTGGTCCTTCTTGTTGCGCATTTGAAACTGCATGTGCCTGCTTGCTAATCTGCTTCGGGTTTCTTTCTGTTCTGCTTCACTCCACATAGCTGCTGCTACTGAAAGCAGCAGTATTACTAGAGGGAGCAAAAGTAGCAGTAGCAGAAGAGGATGAAGCTGGAGATGTGTTATATAGGTCATCTTGCTGGTAATTCGCCTTGCCAGAAGCGGAAGATACTGCAAGTTTGGGCATTCTCTGCTCATCTTTGCTGTGGCGAACACAATCAAACAACTGGGGGATAGCGAGTTTGGAAACTTGCTGAGGCGGCATGAGGTTGCTCTTTTTGCTCTTGTTACTTTTCGATACTTTCGGCAATACCTTTCTCTGCTACCACTACACGGCTGTCTGATGCCTTGAAGCACCGTCGGAGGCTGAGCAGGTGTTTGCATCGGGTGCAGAGCTCGTGGTAGCTCCGTTTTGATGTCTCAGTGTCTCGAGGATGTCAGTACGTTGACCGTCCACCTTCAGTTGTGCAGACCCCGGCTTCCCCTTCAGAGCCGTGCGTCCAAGAAATCCCAGCCTCGTCACACTGCTGCTAGAAGAATAGCTTCCTGGATCCTGCTACATGTTGTGATGCGATTGATGAGCATGCAGCCTTCTTCAGCTAATGCTGTTGTCATGTTCGTGTTTATGTTTGCTGCTCACTGTTTACGGGGAGGCCTAGGCTGTAGGATGCGGCATGATGATGTAGTCATCATCGCCCCTGAGCCCTGAACCCGAACTCCCTTTCTCAAAACCCTAAACTGGGTTCTTGTTAAGGGTTTTATTTGAAGTTTCCGTAATATTAGGGATCTATAGTAAATAATGTGGTTTCTTTATCATGGTAACTTACATTAAACCCCTTAACAAGAACCCAGTAAACCCCAACGCCCTAATTCCTAAACCCCTAAACCCTAAGCCCTAATCCCCTCAACCCCTAAACCCTAAACCCCTAAACCCATGGTAACTTGTATATAGTATACAGCCCCTTAGCAGAACCCAATAAGCAAGGCCTAAAACAGCCCACAGGACTTCCGAAGGCAGTACCTCATGCGGAAGCATTGGGAAGAGTATGACGCAGACAGCTCAGAGCCCATGTTCCTCCGTTCCCTACTAACCAAAGGTAAGTCATTTCTAAGGGGTTTAGGGTCTATGAGGGTCTTTATGAGAAGGGGTCTGGGGCTTCTAAGGGTCTAGGGTTCGGGGTGTGTATAAGTCTAAGGGTCTTCATTTCAAAAGGGTTTAGGGTGGACAAGTAAAAGGGTCTTTATTAAAAAGGGTTTAGGGTGTATAAGTATGAGCAGTATAAGGGTCTTAATTGAAAAGGGTTTAGGGTGCATACGGATAAGGGTCTTCATTTCAAAGGGTTTAGGGTGTATAAGTATAAGGGTCTTAATTAAAGAGGGTTTAGGGTGTAGAAGTATAAGCAGTATAAGGGTCTTAATTGAAAAGGGTTTAGGGTGCATAAGGATAAGGGTCTTCATTTCAAAAGGGTTTAGGGTGTATGAGTATAGGGGTCTTAGTTGAAAGGGTTTAGGGTGTATAAGGATAAGGGTCTTCATTTCACAGGGTTTAGGGTGTATAAGTATAAAGGTCTTAATTGAAAAGGGCTTGGGGTGTATAAGGACGCGGGTCTTCATTTCAAAGGGTTTAGAGTGTATAAGTATAAGGGTCTTAATTGAAAAGGGTTTAGGGTGCATGAGGATAAAGGTCTTCATTTCAAAGTGTTTAGGGTGCATATGGATAAGGGTCTGAATTGAAAAAGGATTTAGGGTGCATAAGGATAAGGGTCTTCATTTCAAAGGGTTTAGGGTGTATAGGTAGAAGGGTCTTAATTAAAAGGGTTGAGGGTGCATAAGGATAAGGGTCTTAATTTAAAAGAGCTTACGGTGTATAGGTAGAAGGGTCTTCATTTCAATGAAAGGGCGCAGGGGGTACAAGAGTCTTCATCAAGTTAGTGTGCAAAGGGTTTCGGTTTAGGATTTCTGGCCCGGGTTTGGGATTCAAGTTGTAAGATTGAGGATTGGAAGATCAGGGGATTAGAGTAATGAGGAATTGGGTCATTAATACTTGGAGGTCCTGGGGACTTAGTAAGTCGGTTATGAGTAGGGTTATCATTGAGATGTTTCCATTTAGGGTGCTTAAAACTCTACAAAAAGCCTGCTTACTAAGTCCCTTGGGCCTTTAAGTAGGCTTCCGAAGCACCAGCACCCCTGATCGGAGCAACAGAAGCAGCCATGGTAGCAAGTTTTTTAGGGGTTAGGCCTGAGGGAGACGCATCAGCACCAAAGAGAAGAACGAAAGCTACAGGAGCAGGCTTACTTGGAGATGGAGATGTCTATGACTGTAGCAACATTACAGAACGAAGGAGGGAGAAGGACATGCATAGCCTTAAGGACAAAGTGAGCCCTAAAAGGGATTAAGGTTCATGTACCATATAGGGATTCATAGTATTTGGGTAGGTACGCGGCCCCTACTTTTAAGGCTCATTTGGTTCTTAAGGAGTACGGAGATAGCAAGGAGCCCTTTACTGCTTCTCGTGACGATCTGGACACCCCCAGTCTCGTTTCAAGCTTTAAGCGTAATAGGTTCTGCAGGGTTTATAGCGTTTAGGATTTAGGGTTTGGTGATTAAGTAGAGTTTATCGTACTTAGATGGGAAAATCGCTAGCGCTTTAAAATCGTATGCGATTTAGATTTAAAAGCACAGAGCCCGAATCGTTAGCGATTTGGAATATGGTTTGTAGGCTGAAGAGAGGACAAGGTCT
>BGNK01005285.1:23978-40753 GCA_003297005.1 Symbiodinium sp. clade A Y106 | reverse complement strand
ACGCCCTGTCCAAAAAGCTGGCGGCAAACCTCGCAGCCAGTACACCTCAACATTACAATCAGCAACAAACTCAAGCCAAGCTGAAGGGGTCGGAGAAGTAGCCTCCAGCACAGCTTCGCGCTCCCAGAGCAAGTGCTTCAAAGTGGGATTCTTTCCGCATTTTGAGCAGGCGGTGCGCATGCCATTCTGGCTGCTCGGAAGGCTGCCTTCAAGAACAGCTATCAGGGCCGGCAACTTGTCAGGGTTGGTTTTCTTAAGGTGCTGAACGTGCTTCTTAGCAACATAAAAATCCAACCCATGTTCNTTGTCAGGGTTGGTTTTCTTAAGGTGCTGAACGTGCTTCTTAGCAACATAAAAATCCAACCCATGTTCAGCCCCTCTTCCACCCTGATGTGCACTAGCCTGTTTCCAGAGATCGGACTCTTGTCTCTCCTGCACTGTCTGTACAAGCTGCAACATCAGGAGTGGATCCTCTAGCTGCAAGCGGAGTGTCTCTTATTCATCTTTATGCCACTCTAGGAGCTGTGGTGCAACCCAGCCTGCATCTTTCAACCGGCACATGGTGGCTGACATCGGGCCACGCGCGTAGTGCCAATGGAACTGCTTGCTCCAGATGACACTGTGTCGCACACTCCAAGCCTTAGCAATCAGCTCCTGTGTGTGCCGGGGCTGGGCTAGCAGAAGGCTGACTAGGTGCACGTCGTCGGAGGACGGAAACAACTTCGATTGGCAGCTTGTTCACACCAGAATGCTGACTCACATATGGCACCTTTTCCAGAGACCCTTGCTTTCAAAATTGATGCCTTGGTGAGCCATGACATACCCACGTCGGCGGCCGTGCAAAGCCGTTCGGTGCTGACCTCAGTGGCTAAAGGGGATGGATCCCAGTTGGGCAAATCCAGCTGTTTAACCCAACCTGTACCTTGAAAAGGAAGCGATGCGAATTGTTCTCGAAGTTTTCAAACATGTCTTGGAATTGCAAATGAGAGCATTGCCTCCTCGGGGACCATGACAACAACGTAACAGATCATTGCAGGAAGTGGATGATGTCATGACCTGACATTTGCGCTGGTGGACTCTTGACATTTCACGGGCCGGACCAGCTAAACATCTGAATGCTGTTCTCTGTGCCTCTGGTCAGTTACCACCTACTACCAATGGAGTACCGTTTCTGCGTGTGGCCTGCAGGTGTGGAAACAGTGTGGGCCGTTGTCAATGCGTTCAGCAAGAATTTCCTCGACGGCGGGCAAATGAACTCATGCGGAATCTGCACAGAGACGTGCTGGAAATTCCAAGCAGGTCTTGACTTGAATGAACAATGTGGAACTGGGGCCATCGTATCTTACAAAGTCATTGACATACTATGTTGCAATATTCCAATCGGTTTGATTCTTTGTATTCAATTCTGTTCTATGCTATTCCATGCTATTCTGCTAATCAATTCTATTCTATTCGGCTCTGCTGTATTCTTATGTTATATTCTTTTGGCTTTAAACTAACTGTACTCTACTATAGCAGATCATGTCATATCTTATGTCACATGATAGCTTATGATACTGTGTAAAGGTTCATTATATGATACGTATGACATGATGTTATACCTAATAAACTTGGCACCCGATGTTGTGTTATGCTGCATGATAATATAAAATATCGTATGGTGTTACATGGTATTTTACTATACGATGTTATAGGCTATTCTGTTGTGTTGTATGTTATTCATGATGCTTTGTGTCCTTTTTTGATCTTTTTGTTCTTACATGATTTTTCTGACGTTGTCATATGCTATACTGCAACATACTATAAAATACATGCTACTTTTTTGTATTGGTGATATGATGCTATGTTTTATGGTTTTGCATTGAAGGTACTATATGGTATGATCTGATACTGTACTACATGCTCTTGCATGGCACTATTGTTTTTCTCGATTTTATGTGACATTATATGGTAATATATGAGTTTGCATGTCGTTATGTGATGTCATATTATATTACATGCTGATATTTGATGTCATATGCTACTACATGACATTACAGATATTTGTTTTATGTTATGTTGCGATAGTATGCTGCAGTATATTATGTCGCATTTGGTTTTTAATCATATACTGTATTGCCGTTTGAGTGATATAGTCTGGTTTGTATGGTCTTTATATTATGTTATATATAGTATTTTGTTATGAACTTAGGCTTATATATTATCTTATGTTATGTTCTGTTATGTGATTTGTTGTAATATTGTCTTGTACTATTGTGTCGGATTAGGCTGTGTCGCACTATATGAAACTCGGTTAAACTAGATTACCTTGTTTAGTTTTATTTTACCTCAATTTAACCTGTTTTGTGTTACCATATTCGTTTTATTATATTTTGTGTTATTTTTATTTTATGTTTTATCTACCGCATTTTTTATTTCCATTATATTCTGATCACTATAATATTACTATCTTTGTCAGGCTAGGTTATATCTTACTGTCTATTATGTATATTTGAATATACAGCTGTTTACATTGGGCTGTATTGCATTGTCTGTTGTATCATAGCACAACATATGTAGTAACAAAGATTCGGTCAAGTTATCATGAAACCATGCAAAGTAGCCAGCTTTTGAACCGTGAGCCTGGCACTCCTGTTTATCATTTTGATGATTGTCCCTGTTGTTCCCATTCCAGGATTGTCTTTGCGAGAGGGATGGAAAGGAGGAGGGGAGTGGGGCGGCAGGAGAGGGGGGCAAAAGCGGGAGGCCGAAGGGCCATAAATAGGGAAGCCGATCGGAGAAAATAGTGTTGTGCCCGACAAGTTCGATATGGTATACTATATGGCCGTGTTTTCTGCGCCGCCTGACACTTGCCCTAAGCCTGGCTGAAACGGCAGACATGGGAAACCTGCTTGGAAGCCGAGTGTGGATTCAGCGAGCTGTGCCGTGAAATAGCTATGCATCTTAAAACTCCGCTTCCGCAGGGTAGTGATCGGAACCAAGCAAGACAATCGCCACAGACCCACACAGCATATAATTAGTCCAGCAAGTCCAACAGGCCAACAAAGTATCAGGCCCTCACACTGTGCAGGAGCCGTCGGGTTCGGCCGTGCCTCCTACACCAGCAGCCAAGCGCTTCATGGTGCAGGCGTCTCATTTCTTCAACGCGCAGTGACTTCCTGTCGAAGGTATAGTCGAGCAGATTTATTTCTCAGGGGTTGCTTGATTCTGCAATTCCCAGAGCACAGTCTCTCACGAAGACACTTCCCTCAAAGTATTCGAGCAGCAATTGTAGTACCATTCGCCCAGGGCAAAGACGCTGATCTGCGAAGACAACTGCACGCAATCACCAGTAACGGAAACACAGAGGCGACAGAAGCCCGTGACAAGGTTAGCGCCCAGACCCGGAGCACTGGTCAACTGCAGCGGATCTTCCATCCCTTGGCCCCTTTGAGCTGCTTGGAATCATTAGTTGAACTCATTCTCGGTGCTTCGAGTTCACAGCAGGAGCACAGGGGGAGTGCGCGCATGCGCCATGGTGCAGGAAACGATGTGCAGCTTACAACAGTTCGACAATGCAGCTTGCAGGCGGGCTTTTCTGAGTATGTCTGTGAAGACGGAGTTGACATGCCTGGAACCGTGGCGCTCTGAGGACGGTGGCATGTGCCTTGGTCTGGACCTGACAGTCCTGAAGGCCGAAGCCCGGGAGGCATGTCAATGTGGCCTGGTGGCATTGTGCAGGCCCAGCCGGATGCGGTCGTGAAGGAGCTTGTGTACACTTGTCAGAAGGAACCTTGGCGGCCATGCAAGTTCGAGACTCCCGGCACCGACTGCGGCCTCGCATTGTCTTGGTGGGCTCTTGTCACTTCGAGTTTGCAGGAGGGCTTCGCCATTATGGATGTCAACGACTCTGCAAAAGACTACAACTGGCAGCTTCGATATCAGAACAGATACGTGTCTCGGATTTTGAACAGCCTTCTGAGAGGGTTTTCCAGGCCATCTCCGTGTCAGTTGGGTCCTTAGTCATCGTGCCTTCATGGACTCGTCACGCAGGCCTGACTTTCGCGAAGCTCTGAACGGTAACTAACCTTTGTCGGTTCGGAGGTTGTGACCCTGGTGCAGAAGCCGAACATTAGCAGCACTTCGCTGAGTGAAGCAGCTTGGCTCGACAGTTTTCAGATTGGGCTATGCAACGCCTGAACCAATGGCCTCACCTTCCAACCTTAAGCGGAGCTCTGCGGATGCTGTTCACCATCTCCGCTGCTACTGGAGCTTTGGCACGTTCGTGTTTGGAAACATCAGTTACCACTGGCAAGCTGCACAAGCGCTTGCGGAGGTGCATTGCTAACTGTCATCCACGGTGGGCTTCTTAAGAGGGTGCCATGGAAATCGCAGACCCCCATCCGAGGTGATGAGTGTCTTCGGATCCAAGGGCATCAACATCATCAAAATCGAACGCCACCTGTCTTTGACAGCACCACAGGCAAGCACGCACTTTCGGCAGCGTGCGGGCCTCTGGGCCGGACAAACTGCATTCTGCTGGACCCATGGGTTTGACAAAATCAGACCTTGTCCTCCACATATCATCACTCATTTTGCGGGGCCGAGGACTTAGCAGCCGTGACATCGCCTCCCTGCAGTTCACGGTGACAAGACTGCCTTGCCAACAAAACTAGGCTTGCAGGCAGCAGGACGTTCGGAACTCCAGGGACTTAAAGCATCCATCAAGAAAGAGAGAAACTAGAGAAGTGCGCCCGGGAACTCCATCCCACAACGCTTTGCCACTGGGCCCACTGTAGGTCCGGGGTCGAGGCGGCAGCAACCTGACCCACCTTCTGAAACCACAGAGGGCAAATGCAGGTGCGGTGTGGGTTTCGGCTCATGCGTTCTTCTCGGTAACCTCAGCACTTTGGCCGTGATTGAGCCTTCTAAATTGTTGGCTTCTCTCTCTGCACTTCTAAAGCCCAGGTGAGCTTGCCCGAAACCCTTTCATCGGACGAGTTCTCCAAGCATCTCGTGGCTCGTGCTTCAAAGCATCGGCATACAACCGACCGGGTCCAGGCCTGCGCAACAAGAAGTTTAGCCCAAAGCACTTAATAGCCAAAGACTAGGGAGCATGGCTTGCACGTGTAAGTTGAATCAGCAGGAACAGTCGCTGTGCATGCTCAAACTTGCACAACGAATCGGTATTGCTTGGCGATGATTGACGCATGGCCGGCATGCTGTGGGATGAACGTAGGCTGCAGTGGTGGGGGAAGAGACAAAGGACTCCAGGACGGTTGACTCGTTTGATTCAGGTTTGGTTTAAGCTTGAATCATCAGTGCCTCAGACGCATTTGTACATGCGCTACCTGTACGAGAGTTAGGAGTGAGAAAGCATGCTACATGCACCGGGCTGGAACTGAGCTTGTAGTGGTTTGTAAAACACGACACTCCCAGTTCCAGCAGGGTTGATGTACCTTGTATCGCCGCAGCTTTGCTGCACGAGGCAGGTTGAACAAGACCGGACAAGGGCGAAACCGGTACCAGAAGCCTGTTCTAGCTGAAAGTGTTGCAGCTGTGCTTGCTGGCTTGGCGTTCTTGACTGTGGAAGCTGTGTCCGAAAACCTGTGATTTGTTTTGCATGAGGCCCTGAATCTTAACATGATCAATGATGCAACAAGGCCGGGCGCGCAAGGTACGCGCAAGTGCGGACCAAGGGGAAGCAATAATCTGAAGTTCGGGATGTCCTGTAGTTTCGTATCACTGAATGTATTTAAGTGTTTGTGCGCGAGGGCGCACAAGCTCCCCGCATGCGCGGACCGAGGGCCAAAACTAGGAAAAAGGAATGTTGGACAACGTTTTGAACCGACGTGTCCGTGCTTGCGACAAGTGTTAAGAACTAAACATGTCCCCCCCGAACTGCGCAATTCGACGGTGATCAGGGACCGGGGTAGGGGTCTGGGGCCTAGTATTAGTAGTAATAGTAGCAAGTGCAGCATTATAGCAGTGAATGCAGCAATAGTAGTAATGATAGTAATTAGTCGTAGTAATATAGTAGTACTGGTTGGAGTAACAGCAGCTCTCAAGTTTGGTTTTAGACATAGAAGCAAGAAGCCTGGGCCCTGCAACAATCATTGATTCTCGGCCCCGAATATCTTAATTGTCACCCATTGTTAATTGCCGCCTGGACCTCATGTATGTACCTATATAATACAGAGTGGGAGAGGGAGAAAGAGAGAGAGAGGGTAGCCATTTTGGCTCATCCAGAATATTGACGTAGTGCAGAAATGCAGGCGGCGAATACCTCGCCGCTCATGTCTATGTAGAGTCTTTGTCAATGCATGTATGTATGTATGTATGTACGTATGTATGTATGTATGTACTTATGTGTGTATATAATATATATATATATATATATATATATACGCAAAGACATACATATGCGTATTCCTGAATGTATTTTTTTTACCCACAAACAGGAAAAAAACAAAGACACGTACGTGAATGTGCGTTTCTTGGTGGTGTGTCTTTCTTCCAGTTCGTCCGATGTGTATTGTATTGGGTCAACATCACACCTTTGCGCACATCCGAGGTGGATGTCTCCAAGCGGCAGGGCGCTGTATTTGGGCTTCAATTCCATGTCATAATCTGGATTTTGAATGTCCAGGGAGAGGAATTACATTGAATTCGGGCGAAGTTCACGCACCTTGTCCGGCAGAGCCTCGCGGCCACGCAGAATTACATCACAGTCTTCGCAGGAATTCCTGCATGAATCCATGTGACTACCACCTATCCAGGACATTGCCATTCAGCGTGATGATTTGGAGCGGTGGATGCGACGCACTTTTGCATGCAACATTTAGAGTTTGGCTTGACTTGCTGGTTTCTCAGTTGTCGGTTGCTGAAATTGGCCCGACTTGCTGTGCATGTGTCCAAGGCTTGGTGGTCTTTGACATGGATTCTACTCTGATCCAGCAAGAGGCGTTGTTTTGCAAGTATCCAGCAAACATCCACTTGGATTTGTCATTTCTTGTCCAAGCAATGCTGGAGGTCATCGATGAATTGGCTAAATTGGCCGGAGTCGAAAGTCAAGTCAAGGCCTGCTCGGAACTTCCTGGCACCCCGAACACAACAAACACAACGTAAAGGCTACTGAAGATATTGAAGGCTCGTTGTTTGCGACTATTGGGGTTTGCAGAACGGTCCCGACCGCTTGGCTTGGCTCCTATCCAAAATTTGCATACTGCACAAAGTGTAATGCATGCAAAATATGGCAAGCGCAACCTGATATCTGTGGCATAGCGCCTGATGTCTGCCAGGAGATTACTGAAGCAGCGATGCGTGGCGAACTCGATTTTTTTGGATCGCTGAAGTCCCGCGTGGCATTGCTGAAAGGCACGGCGACCGAGACCGAGACTCGAAGCCTTGATTTTTCACGTGGAACTGCAACGTTTGAGTTGCGGAACTCCAGAGTCTGAGTCTGTTGAGTTGTTGCGTTGCGGAGATGTACTTTGTAGCAGGACTCTGACTCTGCAGGAATCGCACACCAAGAGGCTCACGGCTCACTTGCATTCACTGGTCCAGGTCACAATGCGGAGGAACTTTTTGCAAAGGTGAAGGTGCACCTGCATGTGGTCTTTGTCATGTGCAATGGCTTCGTTGCCATGCATTTGGCTAGAATCGCGCTTCAGGGAGAGTCCAGCTACAGACCGGCCATCTGCATTCCACCACTGCCTGAAAAAGCTCGAGAGGCAAACTTGATCTTTACACCGGGTGCCAAGCAGCTCTGCACGTGTCTGAAGCGCCTCTAAGCTGCACAAAAGCATATTGCCGGATCGTAGATCTTTCGATGAACACCGCCAGTACGCTTACAAACCACCCTGGCAAGAGTCCGTAGGCAAGCACCACAGCAATGCCTTGTGCGTGTAAGGCGAGGTTTGTTTCCCTCTCCCCACCCTTCCGGTCTCCTGCTTTTCGTGAAATGGCCACATTACCTGCAGACATCAATGCGACCCCATTTCATGGTATACTACCTTGCTTGCGTCGCCAGGCCCAGGACAACAGTCTCTATGCCCCAGTACCAGAAACTCTGACGCCCGGCGCTATCACAACTAGCACAACACTTCCGGAAGGCTGCTAACATTTCCCAACAACACGCTGGTGCAACGCGCCGTCGAGTTTCGGTGCTCCATCCAGACTTGGGTTCCAAATTCATGACATGCCGTGTTAAGACGGCCCTTAAATGTTAACATCCTTGAAATATACCGTCCTGGGAAGACCTGTGCAAAAAAGCAGATCCTAGCACTTCATGTTTCTATCAAGGCGAATTTGCTGAAGCCCTTCGTCCCGAAAAGTTCACCTGCCAACTGCTGACTCGGAGGGCAGGTGATACACAGTGCACAGGTCCAGCCCTGCCCGCACAGTTCCAAAGTGAAGCATCCCAGCACGGGCCTAGAACATCGCAGAACCCTTCGGAACGCATCTTTCCCGAAAACTGTCCGAACTTCTGCCCAAAGCCCTTTCAAGCCTGCCTCTAGATCGAGAAAAGCGGTCTCGACAAGACGGGAGCACTCGAAGACTCGGAGGCTTCGCGGGATGCTGGAGGGCGCTCGGCTGCTAGGCCGAGGCCAAGCGCACGGCTCTGCCCTGCGGCCCTGCCCTCTTCGAGCAACGGAGGGCCCGGCCCCCGCCACGACGCGCACAAAGGAGGTTGGGCGAAGCTGGAGCTCGCAAATGGTTGGTAGCACAGCGCCGGCCGCACGCTCAATGTAGGAAGGCCTTGGTTCGGCGGCCTGCCCTCGGCAAATCACGGATTGCAAAGCTTCGTTGTGTCTGCAAGATGTCGTTTCACTTCCAAGCGCTCCACGGCCCAAATCAATCGAGAGGTGAGGTTTGATGAGTTCTGTCATGTTCTGTCTTTCGCGGCGATTCCCTTTCGAACTCATCAGTCTCGCAATGTTTCTTGAGTGTTTCTTGAGTTTTTGTCGGCGAGCCCCAACGCGCGCAAGCCGGATGCCTTGGGGAATGCGCCCTCTGCCAAGTAATACAGGAAGTGATGGTGGATTCCAAACCTAGGATACCGCGCGACATACACTCTTGACGGTCCCTGCTTTCTCCCTGGCCCTGTGGCCTCCCTGGGTCAGTTGCTTGATGCATGCTTGGCAAGTCGACCATCGTATAACAAGCACTTACAAGAGGTTGCGTTATGTCGTCCGGCCCTGTGTGAAGTCATCCCTTTTGCGCGTGGACATGGGGATAAGATGGGATAAGCATATCCTGGCCCTATCGGCTTAATGAGGCAATATTCGTAAGTAGTCATGAAGTTTTGCCTGGTGGTTGTTTTAGATGGGTTTTAGCGCCTGTTCGTGATCTCGTCGTTAGGTTTCTCCCTGCGTGTAGATGGGGATTTAGATGTCTAACGATCGAACTTCAAAGAATGGTGGGCTAGACTGTCCGGAATGTATGTGTTTTGTAAACATCTTGGGGCAACGTCTACTTGCGGAACGGACAAATCGCCTGCCAGTGCTATGTGCTTGTATCAGGGGGTTGATATGGGGCCCCTGTCAACGAGTGGCCTGTGAATCAGCTTCAGAAGCCTGTTTACGCCCATTTCCATTTGTTGTCTGCCAGTCCAGGACAGCCAGCAGGGCCGTTTGAATGAGCTTGGTAGGCCCATGCGGCCCATTTGATGTTATGCTTCTGCCGGCCAAGGACAGTTCTGTAGTAGTCACAAGCACATGCTGCAAGAACCGCAGCCAACATGCGCATACGTTGTTGGATACATCTGCTCAGACTTTGACCACCCTGGCATGCTAATAGATTCTACCGTTGCTTGCTACGAGTAGTTCAGTCTCTATCCTGTCTAAGCGCTCGGATATCGTTGCCGGTTCTCGGTGGCAACATGGAAGATGAGCCGCCTTTCGACAACAAGCGCTTTTGAGCTGCAGCTAATGTTTGCTTTGTGTCGCATCAGCGCTGCCAATCAAGATCTCGTAACATGAGGCTCTCTGCCCGTGGCGGTGTCAGAGAAACTGATTGCTTACTGGAGCAAAGATCAGCAAATTCAGAGCCAATGGTCCGTCCATCACATGTGGAGATGCTTCAGGGCTTTACAGGGTGAGGCCGCGGAATTGCCACCAGCAGATTCACAAAAGTCTTGCATGGGCGCTCGTGTCTCGACTGCGGCTGTCTTGTGTTGCATCTCCCTAGTTTTCTGTATCCTGACAACATATGTGACGCAATCTCAGGCAAGTACAAGATCGATGCCTGGACGGTTGGAAGGAAACGCATGAGCTGCTCTGGCCTGGCTATGAAATACTACCCGATTTCGTCCCACTAGCTGCTGGACCCGAATCGCTCAGCGAGTCGTACTTCGTTGTGTCAACAATTCACACATCAATGCTCGTTAGCTGCATAGTGTCCCGGATCATCTCGACCAACAACCAGTGGAAGCATCGGAAAGCTCCTGTTGAATTGCTGCAGTAACTCTTCATGACTCGAGATGGCATGTGCCATGCAACGGGAAACTTGAACTGTCAGTTCTAGTGCCGGCCGCAGAACATGCAATTATCCGGCGAACGTGGTTAGAGGAGGCACAAGAGATGGACAAGGACTGGATGAGTCCATGGGGTGCTTCGTTGAGCGTCTTCTCTGCCATGAGCTTTGCATTGTGTCGCGACAGCAGAAACCAAAAATACAAGCGAGGGTCCTTGTCCTTGTCGTTATTCTCGTAGTTACTCAAAAAGGCGGAACTAAGTTTGGTTGTCATCGGGAGGGAGGGAGGTAGTTAGGAAGGCAGGCAGGTAGGGAGGTAGCAGCAGCAGCAACAGCAGCAGCAGAGCGCGCTTTCTGAATGTCTTGTGCCAGCCTGAGGCTGAACGGCAGCCTTGTTCCAGAAATGCGTCGTCGCATGCAGAGCATCGTGACGCGGATGGCCGATTTCCTGGACCGCGGCATCCATCTGGTTTGCAGAAATCCTCGCTGTCTCTCTGTCTCGCCTCTTTCAACTCGAAGACATTTTCTCTTGCCCTCCCTCTCCCCCACTCCCCGAAGGACCGAAATCTTGACAAGATGTTCGGCCCGGCAGAGCTCCGTGAGAAGAACAAGAAACGGAAGAAGATCGTGCCGCGTCTCTATTGGGAGGCCCTGCAGCTTGTATACACCGGCCAGGACGCCTGCTTTTGACATGCGAGTCTTTACGGCGGGCACCGGGCAGTGATTTGATTGTTTACAGAGGTCACGCGCATTCGTCTTGTTGGGAGGAGATGTTAATCACAAAAGCCTTGCCGAGAGTCGTTGTGGCTGACTCTGAGAAGATAAAGAACTGCGCCATCTATGCGTGCGAGCGTGCGGGTGTTCCCTTTCCTTCAAGAGACACAGTGAATTGCGGCTGCTTTTGAAGCCGCTGTGTCTTGTCATGTTAGTGGGTTTGTAATCCGAGGCTGCATTGCTGTCTGCTTCACGCAGAGAGCTTGGCCCAGAGAATCACATTTTCGCGGCACCCTGAGAAACCCCGGAGACAGTCACTTGGCGGCTTGCCAGTTCCTGCATGGGTTGAGGTTTCCATGGATGGCACTAGTCTTGGGAAACTCCCCACGGAGGCTTACCACATCTTCTGTTCCTGCCTGAGAGTACTTCTGTGTGCAGGTGCGGGAAGCTACGTTGTGCAGGAGAGGCTGCTTGAGTTAAGCTTGCATGGCGAGGTCCGTGGATAAACTTGGGGTGCGTGTGCACTCCGAGAGTGCGGTGCTTAGAGTCTTAGAGTGTTGTTGCCTCGACTATCAATTTGAACGGTCGGGGTCACGAGTGCACATTTGACGTGACTTGTTTCGCATGTGTCAAAAGCCTTTGGGCTGGAGCGGTTTAGGACGTAATTGCCTTGAAGCCTCCTCAGCTGCGTCCATGTTTTACTTTCCGGAGTGCTCTGTTGGTGCGGTGGACACCGAAACTTCCACTGGCTCGACTTCCACCAACTCGCAACTCTTGCCGCTGTCACAGACCACATCGTCGGTAGACCACGAGGACTTACTTCAGCTCAGTGCGCGTGTTTCTCTTCAGTGTGTGCGACCGTGTGCGGTGTGTGTGTGTGTGGGTGCGTGGGTGCGTGGGTGCGTGCGTGCGTNTAATGAGACGGCGCCCACCGAGATCTACACTCTTTCCCTACACGACGCTCTTCCGATCTGTGTGGGTGGGTGTGCATGTGTGTCTGTGCCTGCGCCTGTGCCTGTGTCTGTGACTGTGTGTCGGTGCCGTTGTCGGTGTCCGTGTCTGTCTGTCTTCTTCCCTCTCTCTCGCTCGCTCTCTCTCTCTCTCTCTGTCTCTCTCTCTCTCTCTCTCTCTTTCTCTCTCTCTTTCTCTTTCTGCTGACCAGGAGGAATCCTGGAACAGGCTTCGTGCAGCTTTTTCCTCCCTCGAAGAGGCGTGGTCCGTGGTGACAGCAGAGGTGCCTCACAACTTCTTGAAGGCACGCATCTAGCCTTGGCATATCTTTTAATCGTTTGAGATTGATTCATGTTCTGAACAGTTTTGCTGGCTGCACGTTAGTGCTGCGAGTCGCTTTGCTAGAATCTTGGCAGGAATCCTGGCTGCAGCATGCAACTACAGCACACAGCATGTGCTCGGGGTCGGGAACAGCGGAGATAGCACGAGCAGTTGTTCCAAACGTGGTGAATGCCAGTGGGATACTCCCCAAGACCATGTCAGCACGAACTATTGCAATGGGGATAGGGATCAAAAAAAAAGGATCAAAAAAAAAAGGATCAATAAAATAAAAGGGATCATTAAAAAAAATAAAAAGGATCAAAAAAAAAGCTGCGCATTTGCTAGGCTCCTTGGCTTCTAGGCTTCTCGGCCTCCTGGCTTCCTGGCTTCCTGGCCCTCCTCGGCTTTTAGCTGGTTGGCTTCTAGGCTTCTCGGCTTCTCGGCTTCTTGGCATTAGCTTCCTGGCTTCTTCGCAATGTGTCAGACATATATATATATATACACATGTATATATATATATATATATATCTATCTATCTACATATTTTATTTAGTGCAAGTATACTTATTTCATTATACCAACAGTTCCAAATTCTGACGGCCCGCCCGTGTTGACCTACTAGTAGTAGTAGTAGTAGTAGTAGTAGTAGTAGTAGTAGTAGTAGCAGTGGTACCACTACTACTGCTACCTCTACTACTACGACTACGGGATAGGGATCAAAAAAATTAAATCAGGAACAAACATTGAATCAGGATCAAAAAAATTAAATTAGCAAATAGCAAGAAATTAAGGAAGGAAGAAAAGAAAAAGAGCGCTGATCTACCCCACCCCTAGGGAGAGAGCGAGAGAGAGCAAAAAAGAAATAAAGAAAGAAAGAACGAAAGAAAGAAAGACAGAAAGAAAGAACAACAAAAAGACAGAAATAATGAAAGAAAGAAGTGAGGAAAGAAACAACAGCAAAAAAAGGGCAGGAAGGAAGAAAGAAAGAAAGAAATGAAGGAAGGGAGGGGGGAAAGAAGTGAGGAAGAAAGGAAGGCGGGAAGGAAAGCAAGAAGCCGGGAACGCGGGAGGGAAGAAAGAATGGAAGGAAGGAACGCAGGAAGAAAGGAAGGAAGGGAGAAAGCACGGAAGGGAGAAAGGAAGTAAGAAAGCACGGAAGGAAGCAAGGAAGGAACGCAGGAAAAAAAAAGACATGATGAACCGGAGTCGCCAAATGNAGAAAGGAAGGAAGGGAGAAAGCACGGAAGGGAGAAAGGAAGTAAGAAAGCACGGAAGGAAGCAAGGAAGGAACGCAGGAAAAAAAAAGACATGATGAACCGGAGTCGCCAAATGAGGGCGCGTGCTTAAGATATATGTTGGACTGAAAACGCCTATGAGAGGGCGTGTTTAAGATATAGGTTCAGCCGGAATGGCCAAAGGAGGGGGCGTGTTTAAGATATATGAGGAGCCGGAATTGCCAAATGAAGGGGCGTGTGNCAAGCTAGCTTCAAAGCATGTTAGTGTTTTGGGATCCTATCATGCGAGCATTCTGTTTGCCAAGGGCGGGTGGGCTGCGCCCCCTTTTTAGCAGTGCAAGCTTGCTTCAAAGTACATGAGTTTCCTTTCTTGAAACCCATCATGTGATCAGTGTGTTTGGGACGTGTTGTAGATACATGACGAACCGGAGTCGCCAAATGAGGGGGCGTGCTTAAGATACATGATGGAATGAAAACGCCTATGCGAGGGCGTGTGTAAGATATAGGTTGAGCCGGAGGCGTGTTTAAGATATATGAGGAGCCGGAATTGCCAAATGAAGGGGAGTGTTTAAGATATATTATGAACAGGAGACGCCAAATCAGAAGGCGTGTTGTAGATGTATGAGGAAGCAGAATCGCCAAATGAGGGAACATGTTTAAGTTATATGATGAACCGGATTCGCCAAGTCAGGGGGGCGTGCTTAAGATATATGATGAACCGCATTCGCCAAGTAAGCCGGGCGTGTTTAAGTTATATGATGATTCCGGAATCGCTAAATGACGGAGCATGTTTACTGTTTAAGATATATGATGAACCGGAATCGCCAAGTAAGGGGGCATGTTTAAGACTATGATGAACCGTTTCGCCAATCAGGGGGCGTGCTGTAGAGATATGATGAATCCGCCAAATAAGGGGGCNATATATGATGAACCGGAATCGCCAAGTAAGGGGGCATGTTTAAGACTATGATGAACCGTTTCGCCAATCAGGGGGCGTGCTGTAGAGATATGATGAATCCGCCAAATAAGGGGGCGTGTCCAATGCACATGATGAACCGGAATCGCCAAATGAGGATGAACCGGAATCGCCAAATGAGGGGGCGTGTTTTTTTGATTGATGAATCCGAGTCGCGAAATGAGGGGGCATATTTAAGATTTNCGCCAAATGAGGATGAACCGGAATCGCCAAATGAGGGGGCGTGTTTTTTTGATTGATGAATCCGAGTCGCGAAATGAGGGGGCATATTTAAGATTTACGATTAACCGAAATCGCCAAATCAGGGGGCGTGTTTAAGATACAGGAGGAACCGGAATCGCCAGATGAGGGGGTGTGTTTAAGATATATGTATATGATGCATCCGAAGAGGTTTGAAGCTGAAAGCTTGAACCCTAAAGTTGNAGATGAGGGGGTGTGTTTAAGATATATGTATATGATGCATCCGAAGAGGTTTGAAGCTGAAAGCTTGAACCCTAAAGTTGAATCCGGTGGCCAAGTGACCCCGCAATTTGGTTGCGAAGGACCCAAAACGGTGCGGACTCGCCTTGGCTAAGTGACCCTGGTTTTTGGTGGCTACGTGACCTCGGCACCGACAATAGAGGCTTTTGCTACTAAAATATCGAGAACATGAAGGGTTTCCTATGAAAACATAGCGAAATCAGAGGTTTTCCTATGTAAATACTACGGGACTACTACGACCAGTTTATCCAGTTTAATTTTTTTTGATACAAATTTAATGGTTTTTTGATCCCTCCCCCTCAGGATTTTCTGTAGCCCTGCTGCAAAAGTACTGGTTTAATTTTTTTGTTCCTGATTTTAATGTTTTCTTGATCTTTGTGGTTTAATTTTTTTGGATCCTAATTTAATTTTTGTTGATCCGTCACCCTCCTACTACTACTACTACTACTAGTACTACTACTAGTACTACTACTACTACTACTACGACGACGACGACGACGGCTACTACTACTACTCTACTACTACTACTACTACTACTACTACTACTACTACTACTACCGCTACTACTACTAGTACTAGTACTAGTATTAGTACCACTACTACTACTACTACTACTACTACTACTACTACTACTACTACTACTACTACTACTACTACTACTACTACTACTACTACTACTACTACCACTACTACTACTTCTTCTACTACTACTACTGTAGGGTTTCCACCAGTCCGCGCGGTGGAAGGAGCAGTACTTGGGTCACTCCTGCTGTTGCGAAACTAGCGGATGGCGCGCCGACTGTGCCTCAGTGTTTTTCTCCCGCCGAAGCTCTTTTGTTTATAAGAGGACCTGCAGCACGAAGCAAACCAAGGAGCAGTTCCAGTCGTCAGTTGGCCGTCTTCTGAACTTGGGTGCCTGACAGGAAGCTGTCGAGACGAGGCCTCGTTCCTTGCCTGTCTTNCCGTCTTCTGAACTTGGGTGCCTGACAGGAAGCTGTCGAGACGAGGCCTCGTTCCTTGCCTGTCTTCGACTTTTCCACTTCTGGACAAGATACCCAGGGACAGCTGAAGCATTTTTCGGTGCAGTTTTGTTGGCACTTTGGTTCTGCGCTTCTGCGAGCACTCTCTTACAAGAAGGACCCGGGTCGCCTGTGCATGTTGAGCAGTCTGCTCTGGACACTACACCTTTTTCCAAAGGCAGNGAAGGACCCGGGTCGCCTGTGCATGTTGAGCAGTCTGCTCTGGACACTACACCTTTTTCCAAAGGCAGAGTAGACTGCCGCCGACTGCGACAAAGACAATGCGATCGAACTCCTCCGCTCTCGTTGAGAACCTTTTGCGCAGCACCGCTTCTAAGTTGCCAGCGCCTGGGAACAAGTCGAACACAGGAGAGGATGGACGCAGCTATATGGCCTTCGGCTCGAAAGTATCCTCCCAATGCCGGCCCCGATGTGCGCCCCAGTGTCTTTTCTTGCTAGAGGGCCTGGGACGGCTATCCTCTCTTGAGGGGGAGGCCTGTCCACATTTTCAAGACAAGGCGCAGGTTGGGACACCGTGGACTCAGGTTCAGAAGAGCAGGCCTACGTCTTCAGTCCCGCCACGCTGTCTACCTTGGTACGGCTCCACGACACATCTGGGTACAG
>BGNK01005285.1:5222-23943 GCA_003297005.1 Symbiodinium sp. clade A Y106 | reverse complement strand
CCTTACGGCCCATCGCTGGTAGTCGGGAGTTACCTAGTGTGGGACGCCACTA
The DNA here is from genome assembly GCA_003297005.1 of Symbiodinium sp. clade A Y106. Taxonomy (NCBI): domain Eukaryota; class Dinophyceae; order Suessiales; family Symbiodiniaceae; genus Symbiodinium; species Symbiodinium sp. clade A. Next base: position 23,891 of record BGNK01005285.1, on the reverse strand, counting down.
GACGGGAACTCTGGGAGACGGCTCTTCTGAGTACGACCCGCCGGCTGCCAGTTCGTGAGTATTGGACACAATGACTCACACTGAGGGTGACGGAGGTTAAATGACCAAGATCAGTGAGCCTAGCTGTCACTTGAGGAAGCGTCAGGAATTGCCGGGCAATGCCTGTGCAACAACGAGGGCACCGCCCTAGGGAACTGATGGCAAAGTCCAGCGACCTGTCTCCTTGTAGCAAGTGCTCAAAGAGCTGCTGCTGCACTGTGCAGTATGCGGTGACACTCTNCAACAACGAGGGCACCGCCCTAGGGAACTGATGGCAAAGTCCAGCGACCTGTCTCCTTGTAGCAAGTGCTCAAAGAGCTGCTGCTGCACTGTGCAGTATGCGGTGACACTCTTTTCCCCCTAGGCCCTTCTTTTCGTTAGTTTCTAGCTAAGGCTCCTTTCTTCCTTCTCTGAGGATGTCGGCAGGTCAGCTACTAAGGAGCGGCGCTGGCTTACGGCACGTCTCGAAGTTTCTGATTCGCCCGCTATGAGCAGAGCCCGCTCGCTCAGCGTCCAATAAATTGCTGTTGTCGTTGATTGCGGCTGCTGCTGCTGCTGCTGCGCTCTTGCTGTTGGTGTTGCAGCTGTTGCTGCCGCTGTTGTTGTTGGTGGCGGTTGTGGTGTTGAAGGTGCGTTGTGGTTCCCTTTTCCCTTCCTCCATGTTCATCGACAGACAGCGACCCGGAGCCACCAGTGTCACAAACGAACTGATTATCCCGCAAAGTAAACAAAGGCCCCAATCCTGAGCATGCGTTCTGCTTAGGCTTACAAGTGGTCGGTAATAGTCGGTAGGATATGTATTCCGATTCCAGACATAATTCAAAGATGCTCCGAATTGTTTCCGGGCCTACTACGATCGTGAATGCATTCGCTCTCCTCGGAGTTATCAACCCAGAATAGCCTGTGGTGTGTGTATTCTATCTCCCAACTGATCTAAGAATTTATACAGCCTGCTCCCTGGAATTGAAGCCGTGCTGCGTACCTAGGACTGACTACAATGGGCCGAAGGGCATGGATGCTTGCATCGTGGGACAGCTAACTTGAGGGGCAAGTTTCCGTTTGGCTGCGGCCCATCGCAAGATGTCAGTTTAGGTTTCGTGTGCCCCGGACACGTGTTGCGCAACCGAGTATCAGGCTTGTGACCCTCCGTACCGTAGGCTACACAAGTAGGAGTACCACACAGCTTATGTGACCATTCGTGATGTGGTCCACTGCGCGTGCTTCCGCGGGCATGCGTCCACTCCTATAATCCCTGGGCGCGAAAGGAAGTCCTTGCCTGCATGTCGGCGGCAGGCGTCGCAGCGGAGAGTGGACAAAAAGACAGTTGCTTAGTGCAGTGGGAGGCAGAGCAGACATATTGAAAGCCTGGTCGTAGTGTTGCCATGTGCGAGAACTGTCGGAATGCCTGTTGCGCTTGGACTTGGAAGTCCGTTACTGGCTGCTTGGGAAACAGTCAGAAGCCGCCCAAGGTCCTGCCAACTTTCGCTCTTACACTGGCCGGCATCCAACAAGTGTGTCTTGACTGCAGTGCTCTGCGTGCTTTTGGAATGTCAGATGCAGACGTGACACGCATGTGTGTATCTCTCTCTCTCTCTCTCGCTCGCGCACTCTCTTTTCCCTTTCTTTCTGTGCGCGGTTGCATGTGTTGTTTGTTATGGTGTGAGTGAGGGTCTGTGCGTGCGCGCGTGTGTGTATAAACATATCTATATATATATATACAGATAGATATATATATATATATTATGTGTGTGTGTGTCTCGTGTGTGTTTGTCTGCGTTTGTGTGTTTGTGCGTTTGTGTGTTCGTGTGTTCGTGTGTTTGTGTGTTTGTGTGAGTGTGTGCCTGTGTGTGTTTCAGTGTCTCTCTTTTGTGTTTGTGCGTTGTGTTCCAAGGAAGCCGGGGGAAGAGAAGCCGCGGCGCCTCCTGCACATCACGAAACAGCAAAAAACGGCTTTCGGTGTGTTGGCTCCCTGGCCTTGCAGATACAGTCTGGTCTGATGACTTCAGCATGTTGCGCAGCAGTGCATGGTAGGTAATGTCTACATTCCAGGCACACTTGAAGGGCTTGCAGAGCACGCTGACCTGCATGCTCGACACGGGACTAGAGCGCTACGTTCCGGAGAAGACATGGCCAGTAGGGAAACCGCTGGAATTGGGAACGCTCGTGCCGGCAAAAGCTGTGGACCGTCCGACGCTGGTGCTTGTCACTTGGACTCGAGTTCTATTGCGATTGCATTGACAACGGTTAGCTGTGCCGTTGGTTTCGCAACTCCTGCACTTTGATGGCTCCCTCTTAGGTAGCCGACGAGGAATCGCTGCAGTGGAGGACATTGAATACCTTGATGTATTCCGTGGGTTTGCGGGTTTATGCTGACAGCGACCCACTGCATGTGCAGTGGAACGATACGAAATTGAGCATCAAGAAGGCGGGGTTGGGATCCGCACTTCTCAAAGCAACGCTTCTGAGCCACACGGATCACTCGCCGTACGACTCCGGGACCAATTTGGTCACCAAGGGTGAAGCAGCGGAACTATGGGTAGAACGTTGCTCACGAGAGCAGTTTGTAGAGCTGCAAGAAAACATGGCGTTCGACAAAGGTTGCAGTGTCATGAATGCAGGGAATGTCCCGGCCTGTCCAGAAGAACTGCTATCCGAGAGTGCAGTGACAACGCGTGGGATTTACGTCCAGTCCTGAGTATTTTTTTGCTTTTTTCACAGACAGAAACAACAGGACGTATTATACAATATACTTGTAAGCGTCAAACTGATAGGCGGCGATTTGCTTGCGACAGCATAAATTTACAGTAGAGGTTGGTCATGGCAGTAGGCCCCATACTGAGGTGAAATCGAAAAGCTGGTTCCAAAGCATCGTGGCTATGCACGTTCTTGACAGGGATTGGAGCCTGAACGACGAGCTTTACAATTACATCTTGACGCAGGGAGAGTTTGCAACAGAGGACAATGACGAGGTGCTTTGACGCACACGCACGGATCATCTCACACAAACACATGTGCACACACGCAGAAGCACGACTTCAATCTGCGATGTGACAGGTTTCGTTGTCGATGTGTGTGCCTCACCATGCCATGATCATGCGAGCTTTTGCGGCTCTGAGACGGAAGTGTGGTCTGAAGTCCTCCTGGCCTTCTTCTAGAATGGCAGCAGCACCTGCGGCCGACCGACGTGTTGAAGCCGAGCGCTTGGGTGACGGTGCAGTGGCTGAGGTGTGCTATGCCCGGCAGCATTTTGGGTCCTACTAATTTCGTGTATGCACGAATCCAACTGCGCGCAGGAGCGTGCACCAGATCCCGTGCCTGCTGATCCAATTGCCCAGCTGAAAGCGCAGCGTGCCATCTTAAAGAAGGAGCTGAAGGATTGCACAAAACAGATGCGAAATGAGGTCTTCCCCTCAGACTTTTCAGCTGGGCATGCTGCCTCATGCATCTGCATTCAGCAGTGCGCAGGCCCGTAGAAAGCGACGATTGCTCAAGAAAGCCGGCAACCTCACGGTCGAAGAGCTCAACTGGCTGATGGTACGGCGCACTACACGTGCTGCATAGGTCGTCAGCTCTAGATCTAGTTACCACGTCGTGTGCCTCCGGTGCAGTTTCCGCATTGGTGACACGCGCCGATCTGTAGGGACTAGATCGCATTTCGTTTGCCGTCCTGCTTTGCTGGAATTTCAAGAATTCTCACGGCAAGGCAGCTGGACTGCGGATGCTGTGTAGAGGCAGAGGCCCCGTGTGAAGGAAATAGAAAGCTTCCTCTATTTTCTTTGTGGGTGCGTAGAGTGCCTGCAACACAAGGTAGCCATGAACCTATCGGTTCCTCTCTGGCACCACCAGCTCAAGAAGTGCTCGTTGTGACTCTGTTGCTGGCATTGAGTTGCTGGCCCCAGTATATAGAGACAAGCACCGTGAAACACCAGAAGCATCTTGTAAGCTTGTCTGTTGGCGCGTCCGTGTATGCAATGGTCGATCTGCGAGCAGTGCCATCCAGGCCTTCGAGGGCAAACTCTGCAAGCTGACATCCACGCCATGTTGCTTCGGGATGCTTGCCATCTCTGACTCCAGCCAGAGATCTAGAACCCCATACCTCGACTCCCAGCCATAGATCAGCTGCCCATGCGCTGGCCCTGCAAGGACCGGTATGCGGAAGTGGTCAAGCTGATGATATCGCAAAGGCACAGCGCCCTCAACCTTCGGCTTAGACCTTGTAAACCCGAAATTCTGGATGCATCGACTTGCAGATACGCTTTTCGAAGGCATCCTCTGAATCTTAAACCCCCGCTGAAGCTCTGGATGCATCGACTTGCAGATACGGTTTTTCTGAGTTTGCTTGGCCTCCGGGTCTCTGCCTAAACTTTGGATGCATCGACTTACAGATACGGGTTGCAGAACGAATGCGTTACATTCTAGACCGCATGTTGTGTGGACCGAGGTCGTCGAAAGTAGAGAGAAAGCATTCTGAGGCGCCGAGCCACAGAATCTTGTTCCGAAGCCTTCTAAGGCATTCTCCCGCAAACCCTAAGCCCCTAAACCCAGCCTTAGAGCCCATACAAAACCAAGTCCCTGTGAGGACCATTACATTCATCACCGGTGGCGATGACTGACAAGCTGTCACCCCTATTTCCCTAATATAGTAATACAGTGGGCCTTAGCAATTAGAATACCGTTTGCAGATTATTCCTAGGGACCCCAAGAAATAACTTAGTGATTCCGGCCCCTGTATTACACCTTAAACCCTAAACCGTCAAACATTCCGCTTTTCTGACAGTCACCAGAGGTGGCGAAGACTGTGACAGGCTGTCACCCCTATTTCCCTAATATAGTAATACAGTGGGCCTTAGCAATTAGAATACCGTTTGCAGATTATTCCTCGGGACCCCAAGAAATAACTTAGTGATTCCGGCCCCTGTATTACACCCTAAACCCTAAACCGTCAGACATTCCGTTTTTCTGACAGTCACCAGAGGTGGCGATGACTGACAGGCTGTCACCCCTATTTCCCTGATATAGTAATACAGTGGGCCTTAGCAATTAAACTACCGTTTGCAGATTATTCCTCGGGACCCCAAGAAATAACTTAGTGATTCCGGCCCCTGTATTACACCCTAAACCCTAAACCGTCAGACATTCCGCTTTTCTGATTGGTGATGAAGGAGAGAGCACGAATTCAGCCTCGTCAACACTATACATTCAGTGGTTTTTCTACTCGTGGGGAACCCTATAAGAACTATAATATTGTTTATGAATCCGGCCTGTGTGTTATGCCCTATAAGCCCCAAAGCCTCAGAGTTTCTCTCACCATCGGTGTGCCGATTTGGTCTGAAAGTCGCCAATGGTGGCGAGAGTCGCGACTGCCAAGGCAGTTCCTTTTCAGCGTGCTCGTGCGCGAATATGCTCCCAACATGACAAGCCGCACGCAAACCATCAATGGCGGCCCAAACATGCTCCCGCTTCGCTAGAGTTTGTTGCCTGTTCTCGGGCACCAATCGTGCTCCCAATACAGTACATGTAGGCTCACATGCGCTCCCGCCACAATCGTGCTCCCAATACAGTCCGTGTAGGCTCAAGCGCGCTCTCGCCAGAGCGCTCCTGCCGCCGATCGTGATCCCACCACTGTCTGATCGTGATCCCACCACAGTCTACCACAGCACAGCCTGTGCTCTACGCACGTCCGGACTACAATGCTAATTAGGTGGCAGGGTGGGGTCCAGCAGGCCCTCCCCTCCCCCTAATAAGCATTGTAAAACCCAAACCGGGTGTAGGGTCCCACGTAGAGAAGGGCTATAGGACCCACAGGGTCCCACCGCGCGGTCCCACGGAACCCCCATTCTGCGTCCCATCATAGAGACAGTCCCATCAAACCGGCTTCAGTCCCTGCGCAGAGCAGGCTGGAATTGACCAGTTTGCACTGAATGGCATTTGGTTTTACGGTGAGACCATGCCTTCAGTCGAACCAGATTTTTTGCGTCCGCGCGTAGGAAACGGCGGCGACGTCCCGAAGCACGCCGTAGAAGCCAACTGCGCTACATCAACCCCGAACCCTCTGTGGCCGCATGTGAAAGTGTGCTTAGTTGACAGCGTGTACGAGGAAGTCTCCTATACCGTCAGCCCAACGAAAGACGTTAGGGGAGAAAACATAGGTCAGAATCAAAACCACGATCAGAAAGTAGCAAGTGTCTGGAGCACTTGACGCAGGCAAAGCACGCCGCCTGCAACGCAGAAGCGGCAGACGCAGCTGTGCAAGAGGAACGCATGTGGCGAGCTACGCACCTTCATGCAGACGGTCGGAGTTGAGCTTGCTCCCGACCATCATGGGCTCCGTGACATCGTGGCAGGACAGCTTAGGCTGCATGCCAGACATTGCAAGGGCTGAGGGGGTGTAGAGTAAAACTGTAATTTTGGCCCAGTTGAGGTGCCACCGCTGCCGGTTGTCGGGCAAGTGCAGGCTGAGCTGCCATCGCAGCCAGTTCCTGCTAGCCGCGTTGTAGCAGATATGCTCAATAGGTTGGTAAGAGAAGGGTTCCTGCATAAAGCTCTCAGGCTCCGACGATGCAGCCGACACAGGCTACCGCTTGCGCGCAGCATCGTGCCTCTTCACGTACAATTCGGCCGAGTTGTCTGAAGACTGGTGGGAGCCGTTTGTGGCCTGGCTGCAGACCCTCGAGTTCGTCGTTCGCTGGACGACTACACTGGAGACGTCTCTGCGATCCGGGCTTGAGGGCCGCCTCCGTCTGCACGTCTTCATGGAGTTCAACAAGGCAGTTGATTGGACGGGCCTTCGCGCCGTCACTTTCAACGGCATTCGACCGAATGCGCAGGCCACAGCAGGTCGGGGGGCGAAGATGCGGGAAATGAAGAACCACGGTCATTTCTACGTCTTCGCGGACAAGGCGTTGGCAGGGCTGTCCAGCACAGTGAAGTGTTTGGAGAGTACTGCAGCCTTGTTTGTGAACCCCAGCCTCATCTTCAGGTCGGGACCTTGAAGGTAGCCACATCTGGGTATGAACCTTGGAAAGATTATCCAGTCAAAGGCTGGTGGCTGGATTCTTTGTGGTCCGAACAAACTGACACATGATGTCTACATCCGGTATGCGCTCGGGCCTTATCGTGTAGCCGATGCAGATCAGATTTGTTATAGGCTTCCTTTTGTGTAGTGCTAGACTGTGGATCTCAGCACACAGGTGTCAAGTGCGCATTGGCTTCCTGGGACGATTGAAGCAAGTTGAGAGTGTTCGCTTTCACGAGCGGCTCGGCGAATACCAGACCGAGCAGATTGCCACGGAGCAAAGGCTCCAGGCATTGAAGCGACCTTTCCGGCCTGAAGTCTTGGCAGCTCTGCAGCCCTTAACGGTGGAGGGGGGAAGCCAAGAGGTCCCCAACGACGACGACGACCGTCGACCACGACGATTATGACGTCTTTGTCAGATCCAGTCCCATGGGGGCGGGGGTCAGGGAAGAGAGGGGATGGGGTCAGAAAAAAGAGGGAAGGGGGTCAAAAAACAGAGGCGGGGGGTTAATTAGAAGACAAAGGGGTCAGAAAAAAGGGGGGGGGGTCAAAAAAAAGCTATCCCCAAACCTAAAGCCTCACAAACCCTGTCAGCCCTATAAGCCCAGTAAGCCGTAAACGCCAAACCCTTACTATAGAATCCCTTAACCCTAAATTACACCTATACCCGAAACCGTTCAGGTTGGGCTTTGGCAGCCGGCGTTGGCTATTCGAGAGGTTCCGTGTGCGTTTCGGGTGGCATGGGTTACCCATAGGTCCCAAAGTAGTTCCTTTTTGGGGCTCATATTTAGAACCCTATAAGGTAATCCCCAAAAGGAGCTACTATGGGGCCTATGGGGTTAGTTGGAGGATCTTAGCTGTAACTCTAGACTCTAGAGCCCGAGGGTTTGGGGCCAGTCAGTCTAGCGCCGAAAGACCAAGTTGAGGGCGTAGAGTATAGAGTTTTAAGGGTTTAGGGTGTGATTTTGGGGTTTGGGGTTTCTAGGGGTTTAGGATCTTGGGTGCGCTCCCGCAATTGAATAAGCAGTCCTAGTCTTGAGCCGTTCGCTCAAAAGCGGCTGTAGTTTCGAACGAGCTCCTAAACTCAATCACCTGTGTTTTCAATGCGGCTATTTCAAAAGGCTCCGTGATTGAAGACGAAAATGCGAGGCTGAGCCCAAACCAAACCCCCTCAGACCAACCCTTTGGCGAGGCTTGGTGCCACGTTGAGGGCAAGAGCCAGGCGGCTGGAGATCCTTGTGCGGGTTGGGAATTTAAAGGTTCCGTAAAAGGGATCTAGAGGGGTTCTATAGGGGGGGATTCGGTGATTAGGGTTAATTAGAGGCCCAGGAGATTTAGTAAGTCGGTTATAAGTAGGGTTATAACTGGGGTAACTCCATTTAGGGTACTTATAACTCTACTTATAACCTACGTACTAAGTCCCTGGGCCTCCAAGTAAGTAGACCATGGACTTTAGTATCTAGCTAGCTTTGGATGCCTGAACTTCTTGTTGAAGAATCTAAACCGTAAGACGACAATACCGATGCCAACGAACCGGTAATTCAGCGAAGGCCGCGTAGGTTTCATTCCAGCTTTGGTGGTTTTGGCCTGCAGTGGGTTTTCAGAGCTTGAGATGGCTCAGGGCTTGTGGTTAGGTTTGAGAGCCTCGGTAATCTAGTATCAGCATAAGATAATACCCCGAAACCCTATTCCAATTTTGATTGTCAAGGCCCCTCAGCTGTTTTGCAGGAGTTCTAAGTCCTTAAGGCGAAGTAAAGTAGAAGCCAAACGTTGAACCATCATCTCACCCGTGCAGAAAACCTCAGCACTCCTGATCCCTACCCGTGTTTCGACCTTCCTGTGTGCGCCTAAACCCTGAACCCCGGGCATTTCAGGGCTTTTTGGGATTGAGTTTTGAATGGGCACCATGAGCCGCCTCCCAGAACATCCGGAACCAAAGACGCCCTGGACCCTTTCTATTACAGTTCCTCGACAACCGAGCCCTAAAACCCTGAAGCCCTTGACCCTATAACTCCCTAAAAAACCTTAAAACCTTGGACCCTGAACCCCCAGGTGATACGAAAAGGGGGCGTTCAAACAAAAACAACAAAAAAACAGGTTATACTGGAGAATGCTGCCCTTAGCGCCTCTGCGGGGAGCTTCTGCTGGGGACGCGCTGCGCGGCTCTTTGCCGGCGCTGTCGCCGCCGGGGCTGAGGCCAGGGCGCAGGTTCGTGTAGGGTTTAAGGTTACTTTAAGGACTCCTTTCAGGGTTCCTTTAAGGGATCTATAAGTCTATAGGGGTTACTGTAAGGGTACTACTGGGGTTTGGGGTTTAGGGCCTTAGGGTTTAAAAGGGAGCTATGAGGGGTCTATAAGGGGGGATTAGGGTTACTTAGAGGCCCAGGGGACTTGGTATGTAGGTCCATGTAGAGTTATAATCAAGTACTTTAAATGGAGTTACCCCAATGATAACCCTACTCATAACCGACTTACTAAGTCCCCTGGGCCTCCAAATAGGGTGTTTAGGGCTGACCTGAAAATCCAATAACCTTCTGCTTTAAGGAGGATTATACCAGCTATACCCTATAATCCCTTTCCCCTTATTAAAGCGCTCCCCCCCTAATATAAAAACTGATTTCCGGGGATTTGGTTGTTATATTAGGGGGGTTTCGGTGCATCCGGGGTATGAGTCGGATTGACAGCAATTCGTCAGTACAGTCAGACAAGTCAACAGCGAGCGATTCCTGCGCAGCCGTTCCGGCTGTAGACCAGACAGTCAGCCTGCCTCGCCCTAAGCCCTAAACTTTGAGCCCTAAAGCCCTAAGCCCTAAAACTTTAGCCCTGAGCCCTAAACCCTAAAGCTCTGGTCTCTTCGGTTTGATTAACTCGTGCTGCTGTAGTCTTTGGCTCTTTTCAAACTAGTACAGTCCTAGGCCTCCCCCCTCATGTTTTTAATTAACTTTCAATGGTGGGCCCGAAACCGCAAAATTCCGGGAGCCGGGAGGCTTTATATTAGGGGGAGCTTGAATATTAGGGGGAAGGGATTAATCGGTTTCACAACCTGCCATGTTGTAGGGTTTGGGACTACAGGTGTGATTTGGGGTTTTGGGGTTCAGTGTTTTAGGGCCTGGGGTTTAGGCGGTTTTTGTGTTTAGAGTCCTCGACCCCAAAGCAGGAGTGGCTTCAGCCGGCGCTTCAAGCAGATAACGTGTTCCTGAGACTATAGTTATAGAGGGGTCCTTAACAAGGAACCGTTGCCCTGCAAAGTTCTTCTGTAAGCCCTTTCATTTGGCGGGCTCATTCCAGGGATAGTGTTCTGCAGCAGCTTTACACACAAGAGCTGTCGATGCATCCGTCCGCCGAGAAGCATGTGCATCAATTCGGAAGCGAAGTTTTCGACTGCCAATTACTCAATTGATTGCGTAATTGCTGCTCCTGCAATTAAATGTTTCCGTTTAGGATAGTTCGTAGCAATGTAGGTCGGTATTTCGGGAGCACCTGGCTATCAGGTACTCGGATCAACTCGGATCCTTTGGTCATCCTACTACTCTAAAGCCAATCATCCGATATTGTGGGGTCCAAGGAATACCAACCTGATTCTTCAGGGTTCCTTAACATAATTCGACCAGAATATACACCACACTCTCCACAAAACGCAAGAACACCTGATCCCCCTAACCCTTAAACCCGAAACCGTCACTCCTGGCCCAAAGCCCGATCCCTTAAACCCCAACCCTAAATCATAGACCAATTGCAAACCTTTAGTCCTCACAACTGACAATACATGTTAACCCCAGAAACCTGTATTAAGACACTCCTAAATCCCAAAGTGAACCCCTATCATTGATGCTCGTCTGTGGGCCCTAAACCTCCAATAACCCCAAGCAGATTGTCCCAAACCTTAAAACTCCCAAATCAAAAATTTTGAGCCCAATCCTCCTACTTGCGGAGGCCACGTCAGTAACCTTCGGTGCCCTCGCCGATGCCTTCGCCCAGGGAGGGACGCTAGGCGAAATGTGGTGGGCTTTCAAGAAAATTGCCTACTGTTCTGGGGTTATCAGCATTAGTGTCAGTATTAGTATGTGTTAGTATAGACATTCGAACGATGCAGTGGTACAGTTCTTGCTCTGTTTGGAGGCTCAGGGACTGAATGAGCTGTATGTAAGCCAGGTCTTGGTTTCTTGATCATGTTAACCTTCAGAGTTTAGGGCCTAACTCTACTTCTATTCCCAATCACCAATCTGCTTGCAAACCTCTTGATATGTCATGCAGGTAACACTAGGGTCAACTAGGGTCCATCTCAATGAACCCAGCAGGAGAGCCAGGAGCTGCTTGCCCAGATTCCCACAGCACATGACATTCCCAAAAAGGGTTGCCCAGTCAACACATATCCCAAATCGGCCCTAATCCTCTGTACAAGTCTTAGAAACTTTCGGGGGGTGTCCCGGTCTCCCTGAATGACCTCTCTTAGGGGGGGTCTAAGTTCATTATAGCTCTCGTATTGGCTGAAGTTGAGGATCGAGACCCTGAGCCCGAAACCATAAACCGTTCCCAGGTCTTGGGGTCGGATATACTATGACTACAACTATAAAAAGGAACCCACCAAAATGGTCTAAGTAATTATCACACTAAACCCTTACAGATTAAAGAGACAAAGGGGAACCCTAAACCCTAAACCCTATGCTATTTATTAAGGCCCCTATATTAGGCCGCTCCCAGGTCCTGGCGCGAGGCAGTGGCATGGCTTGGGCAATTCCAAGCACGCCCCTGGGCCGAAGGAGGATCTGGGGTTCAGGGTTTAGGGGGTTTAGGGGGTTTAGGGGGTTTAGGGGGTTTAGGGGGTTTAGGGTGTAGGGTGTTTAGGGGGTTTAGGGTGTTTAGGGGGTTTAGGGTGTAGNNNGTTCCTTAGAAGGGGGTTTAGGGGGTTTAGGGGGTTTAGGGGGTTTAGGGGGTTTGGGGGGTTTAGGGGGTTTAGGGGGTTTAGGGGGTTTAGTTTAGGGTTTAGGGTTTAGGGTGTTTAGGGGGTTTAGGGTGTAGGGGGTTTAGGGTTTAGGGGGTAGGGGGTTTAGGGCTTTGGTTTTAGGGTGCATGGTCATAAGTTATAGGGCTCCTTAGTTGGATTTAGGGTGCATGGTTATAGGGTTTTTAGGGCTCCTCCGGGCTCCTTATTGTTAACCATATAGTATAACAGGCCCCAAATCCCTTATTCTGCTGATTAAGGCCCCTATAGTTGTAGGGTTTAATGATTTGAAGGTTCAGGGTTTAGTTCGTTGGCCAGCCTCGAGCCTCGTATCTCTACTTGGAGGCCCAGGATAACTTAGGAAGTCGGGTTTAAGTAGGGTTATTTCCATTTAGGGTACTTATAATTCTGTATAACCTACTCGTACTTTCTAAGTCCCCTGGACCTCTAAGTAGTGTTTTGCTGGGCATTACAGTTGGTCCCTCAATGACCCAGATGCAGACTTGCATTCCAGTCCATGTGACCCAGCTGTCGTTGGACAATTTTGGTGTGTGCGTGTCGGTGGTATACTTATGTGTTTTCGTTCAACGGATCTTGTTAAGGCATTCCCCAGGGTCTTCATATTATGGACTTCGGGCTCTTAGGTTTACAACACGTGGGTTTCTGAGGTTCCCTGATACTTTGGTCCTCAAGTTCCCAAGCAGGAACTTGTGGAAGGTCTAAGTGTATCAGGGGTCCTAGGTACTGTTGTGGGGGATACTTCCCCAAATCATAATAGCAGTTCTTAATATGGAAACCCTGCATTCTACTACTTTATAGCCCTGTAGGCTCTTTGGACCCTTTGGGATAGGTACATGGATCCCATATTAAAATCCGATAGCACCTAGAGTCTCCATTGTAGTTCCTTTTCTTGGTTAAACCAAGTTTATAGTTTAGGACCCTAAAAAGGAAACCCAACAGGGAACTACATTGGAGACTATAGGAAAGGTACCCCTAAACAGGCAACCCTAAACCCTAAACCCTAAACAATGGAGACGATAGGCAGACCCCGTGATGAACAATTCAAAAACCCAAGGCAAACCGCTTCGTGAAGGGACTCCCAGGCGGTTTGAAGGCTTAAAGGTTTAGGGTTTAGGGTTTAGGGGTTTAGGGTTTAAAGTTCACGGGTTTAGGGTTTAAAGTTCAGGGGTTTAGGGTTTTAGGGTTTAAGGCTTCAAGGTTTTCGGGATTAGCATCTTGGACACGGGCTCCTTCCGTGCTCCCTTCAGCACGAGATTATGGTTTTGGGTTTTCTCAATGGGCAGTATCTCCTAAGCCTGTGACGCTTTTTCAGGATGTGAGCCATTAAGCTTGGGTACTGCCCCCACTCAGTAACAGTTCGATAATATTCATAACACAGATATTTGGACCTTAATAGTAGCCCTATTATAGACTGGTCCTGTATGGGGGCAGTACCCAACATTAAGCCTTTTGGGCATGATTTGGTTCGAAAGCCTTTGACTAGCAGTGTTTCTTCGCGAGGCTCTGCTTCGGACAATGGCTGGAAATAGCCGTTTGCGATTTATTGGAACTTCTTGGTGGGGATTTCAATACCCGGAACAAACTCAGCGAGTGTTGCCTGAGCTGCTGCCCTTAAACTGCCCGAAACCTTGTATTTTAAAGCCTCAGCCCTAAACCCTAAACCCTCACTTACAAAAAAACACCTAAACCCCAAACCCCTAAACCCTAATTAGGGTGGTTTGCTCTGCTGCCGAGGGTTGACTGGAGGTTTCCTTTGAGCTCAAGTCTGCACAGTTTTGCTTCAAGTCTCCATTGTAGTCTCCCTTTAAGGCTACCTCCTACGTAGCTGTGTAGCTGGTTGAACCAAAAAGAAGAACTGCAATGGAGACTACAGGTAGGAATTGAATCCAATCTGAGGGCTCGTGGAGTTCATGCTTTCCTTGTGCCCTCAAATAGGGGTAAAGGGTCCCAAATAAAATGGGCATTCTGGGATCTAATAGCAGGTAGACGGAGGGTCTATAGGAGTATTGCAATCCTATAGGCTGTATTTGCACCTGCGAAATTCCTGCCAGACGTCACTTCCTGTCCAGGTTCGATGCAGCCGGAAAGCATCGCCAGCTGCTCCACCCTGCAGCTCGGTCGTGAAGAAGCCAAGATGTCTTAAAGTAGCAGTTTGTAGTCCCAGCCTGGTTAAAGTTCGATGGATGTTTGTGTATACCTATTTATGTATGTAATACCTATATGCTGTGGGGCCTTGGACCTATCCCCGGGTGGTCGCTACCTAGATAGTGAGCCATGATGGTTCGGAACATAGCCTTACACGATGCTCCAGTAGATCAGAAATGCGAACCTAGGTTGCGACAAGCCCTAAACCCCCAAACCTGTAGCCCCGAAAAAGCAAGGTAAACGCAGGACACACTTACACGTAACGCGAAGCTAGTGATAAACCCAAGCCCTACCAACCTAAGACGGTGGAGATGTGAGGCATGCGCTGGAGCTGTGCAACCGGTGGCCGGAATCTTTGCAACTGTTGTCCTTCCTGCGTCTTGGCAAGAGCTTAGGATGGAGGGTTCAGCAGTAGGGGCTCAAGGGCTTAAGGATTCAGTGTGTAGGGATAGTGTTTATGGGGTGCTGGCCATGAGGTCTGTGGGTCCTGAGCCCAGAGAGCCCACTACCCCTTAATGAAGCAATATACCTTAAATTATAGGGGGCTTCATATTATGATTTAAAGCTATACTCCTTAATTAAGGGATATTGGGCTCTCTGGGAGTGTGCTGAAAATTCCAAAACTACACAAGAAGTATTAAGAGTACAATACAAGCAGCAAAAGGCTCAAAGGGAAAGGGATCCCGAAAAGGATATTGTTTTTTTTCGTGACAGTCCAGTCAGCCATCACAAGAATCTCAATTAATTGCTGGTTTGACCGATGCCAAGCTGAGCGGCTGCGATGGACTGCATCGCCGTCGAGAGAGCATGAAGTGCCACGTAGCGAAACCAACGCGTACGGAGCAAACGGAGCATACGGTTGATGATATAAGCCCTGCATTGCCCATCATAAGGAATATACCAGAACTCCCATAGTCCAGTGTCATTAAGGCACTGCAGGGTTTATATCATCAACCGTAGTTTAAGTTACCGTAATAGGGATCTATAAGGGTTCCTTTAAGGGAGATTGATATCATCCACCGTAGGCGGAGCCAGAGAAGGCCGACCTGGCTTGCTAGCGAAACCTCCGTGAGTTGAAGCGGTTTTTCGGAGTTTCCGGAAATAGGGAACCCTAATATACCTTGACCTACCAAAACCTACTTTTTAATAGGGTCCCTATAAATTCCATATTAGGGTTTATAATAAGAACCTACAAAAAAGTAGGTTTTGGTAGGTTAAGGTAGTACCCTAAATAGTAGGATCCTTATTATAAGGACACCAAAATAATTCCTGGACCCCCAAAGTATGTAGAATAAGAGTCCTTTATAGGTCTTGAGGCCTAGCGGACTTAGTAAGTCGAATATAACTTGGGTTATAATTTTGGGAACTCCATTTAAAGTACTTATAACTCTACTTATAACCTACTGACTAAGTCCCCTGGGCCTCTAAGTAGGAACCTGATTACGAAGGCCTGGTCCTACATACCCAAAATATTAGGGTCCACAATAAGAAAAGCCCTGATAAAGACACCAGGTTTCTTGATTACGTTCCTACATCTCAGGTATGGTCATGGTATAATCCCAGAGAGGGTCCATATGTACTACCAGTCTGGAATTAAGTGCCCCAAAACCATCATTAGGCGGGTCTTTGGGGCCTTCTTCCACAGTTGTGGTATATATGGACCCTCTCTGGGATGTAAAACACTTAGCCCAGCCCGAAAATCCCTTTATCTAGAAGATCCTCGCTTGTGCAAGACTTCTGAAATCTCCCAGNCCCCCCCCTCCTGTGGGCTGGACTGTGGGTTCCCTCTTCCCCCTGTGAGGTGGTTGTGGGGTTTTGGGTTTTGGGTCTAGCTTAAGCTTTTGAGTTTTGGGTTAGGGTTTTGGGTTAAAAGGTACAAGGCTTCGAGTCGACAAGGGCTTAGGGAGGGTTTGGGGTGTAGGTCGTCAGGGTTGACAGTTTATGTTCTGGTTAAGGCTTATAGAGCCTGCATTTGGGTGGGGTTTAGGGTTGGGTATAGGGTTTGAAGTCTAGGTTAAGGTGAATACAAGCTGGAGCACGCGCTACTGCGCTACGTTATAGGATTTATGGCTTGCGTAGGGCTTGCGTGGCCTTGTCTGTGACGCCTGCCGCCCTTCCAGCTGCAGCTCCAACAGCCCCGAACCCCTCTCCGCACACGCCAGGGGGTGGGGGGCTGGGAACGCGACGCCTGACCATATATGAATGCTCTGTGAACGTAAACTCGAGGAGTTGGCCAAAAGCGAGTTTTGTATCAAGAGTCCTAGGGGCTGATTCTCTTTACTCACAAGGACCCTTAGCCTTAGGGGGTAGGGGGAGGGGGGTAGGGGACCTGGAATACGGACTTAATAAGGCTTGTCTAAGGGAGTGTAGTCCCCTACCCCCCTCAGGGTCCCTGATTTACTATGAGTTTGAGACGGGGCTGTTTTGCATGATCGTTTGAAAGGGGGGAAGAAGCTGACCCTTAGACTCCAATTACAGGAACAATAATACAGTAGTCTGAATATTTAGTAATATTATCTCGTTCTTCTCCCTGGTTTACTGCATATCGTATACACGAAAACCGTTTTCTAATTATCAAGGCAACTGCATTATCCTCTATGCCTCCCCCTCTCTCCGCAAGTCTTCTAGTTGACTTGCATGCCGGCCTAAACCCCAGAACTTGCAGATACCTAGAACCCACATCTGAAACCCTTAACCCCAGACCCAGCAGCTTACAAATCCCCAACCCCTGAACCCTAAACCCTAGCATTGAAGCTTCCCCACCAACAGAAAACCCGACCTTTCAACGAACCCTCATCCCCAAACCCCCATAGATCCCCTTTCAAACCCAAAGCCTCAAACCCGCAAGGGGCTGGCAGAAGCCGAGCAGTCGCACAGACACCAAAAGGCCCTCAACAAAAAAAAGAATCCTTCTCAATTTGCCAATGTGCCTGTTAGGAGTAGGAGTTTCTTTGCAGATTTCCTCTACGACTCTGAGACCCTTCTCAACAAAAAGAGAACCCTTGAGGAAGCGGAGCCCAAAACCCTACACCCCTAAACCCCTGAACCCTTACACCCCTAAACCCTAAACCCCAAAAAAACCCGTGAACCCTTGAGGAAGCGGAGCCTTGGGTGCGACCAGTCGGCCTATGACTCTGCGATTGTCGCCTGCGAGAAGGGTGAGCTTTCAAGCGGAGCTTGACCGCTTTAGGGTTTAGGGTTTAGGGTTTAGGGGAGTTTCTTGGAATCATTGGGCGGCTCAGCTCAAAAGAAGGGAGTATACAACTACTCCCAATGTTTCGGAGTACCCTAAATCCTACACCCTAAACCCTATTCTAGTTAATGAGTACGTGGGGGGCTCTCAGGGAGCACCCGAAACTGACTGCATGGGGACGTGCTGCGCAAAAGGCGGGAATGTGCTCCTCCCTGGGTTCTACGAAAGAATTGATTTATGCAAGCTCTTCATTAAGTTAGGACCCCCCTCGCCCAGTTTGGGTAAGAATACCACCAGTCAACCCACTAGATGATTATTCCTAGGGTCCCCCCTACACTTCACCGATATATCACTACTACTTCCCCATTATCAATAGAAGTATAGGAATAACCAATTACCCCATCTATATTCTCTAAGGTGGTATTATTAGCCAAACTGGGCAAGGGGTTCCTTATAGAATTTGGTTCAGGGTTTAGGGTTAAGGGTTGTAACTCTAATGTAATTATAATATATAACTGCCTATGTATTATAATTACACTATAATATTGTTGTATAAGAAGAGTTACCTTGTTTATTTCGGTTCGTCATCAACAGGTATCTCAATAATTACTCTATCCTTGTGCTTTCCAAATATCATAAAGTAGTTCTCCAAAAACAGATCATTCATGAACAACTGCCACACATGATCAAAAACCTCATCAACTTCAGATTTCTTATCCACGATCTTGGTTTTCTTGTATTCCTTTCTTTTCTCTCTGCATTTAATGCAATTGCGCCAAGGTTGCCCNTCATCAACTTCAGATTTCTTATCCACGATCTTGGTTTTCTTGTATTCCTTTCTTTTCTCTCTGCATTTAATGCAATTGCGCCAAGGTTGCCCCGATCTATTAAACCCGAACTCTTCAGTAGGTTTCTTACTGTGGCATCTTGTGCATTTGATTGTCTCCATCTTCCTAATATTAATAACACTATCCCTTTAAACTGCTTCTATCCAAGCATTCAGAACAAGTCGCAATGTATTTAACATAATAATNTCTATCCTTTCAACATCCTCCTCCACTTTTTCTAACCTCTCTTCTGGCGTAGGCTTTCGTGATCCCCACCCGGTGGTAGCTGTATCAACACCTTCATTATCTTGTAAGCTAGTCTTAAAGATGTCGTTTTCATCGGGTGTTATTCCTCTCCCCATCTTCCAGCTGCTTCTATCTTCAATTATTGTTTTACCTTCATTGTTGATTTTAGTTTCTTTGTGAAAAGTTTTTCTTCTGCATTTGCAGGGCAAACAGTTTAACCCATCCGTGTTCAAGTGGAAGCC
>BGNK01005284.1:4213-32057 GCA_003297005.1 Symbiodinium sp. clade A Y106 | reverse complement strand
AATAGACTATGGAATAACACTGATATAGTCTATTTAAAATAGACTATTTCCAGCTAAAATAAACTATTTTGCACAATAGGATATATCGCCCTAAATAGCCTAACCCGGTCTTGGAGGTGGAGTCGCAGGCCACACAGCTGGAGTTGTTGGAGCCGTTGAACGACTCCCCGGTGTGGCTGGCACAGTGCCCACTTGTTCTAGACACCTGCTTGTCGTTCTGGAGTTCACTGGCAACTCCTCCAGAGCTTCTTCAGCGTAAAGTAGTACCACGTTGGACTTCCACCTGCCGAGGAAAGCCAGGTCCTGGATGGGCAGGCCCACGCGCACGTACATCATGGCTCCACTACGCCTTGCGGAATGGCCCGAGATGTTGTTCTGGAAGATGTCTCTCCAGCAACCAACCAATTCCGTCGTCTTGGCCTTGGCGCCATCCCATTTCTGGAATACGAAGTCCTCGGGTCCGAGATTCGCTGTTAGTGACTCCAGCTCGCTCCAGAGTTTCCATGCACAGCTCCAGGAACACTTGCGCTCTTCTGACCCCCAGCGCCTTCTGATCCATCTTCGAAACCGGAATGGTCAATGTAATGGTTTTCGCGGTGACATTCACTAACACGTGCCGCCTTTTCACGTTGACCACCTCCGCACATCTCAGCATCCAGACGACTGCCCAGGCGTATGCCAAAGCGGCGTTGGTCACCTTCAGCAAGGGGCGGGGCTTCGTCCACAGCTTGTCCGGCTGGTCCGCGATTCGCACTTCTACGGCTCTCTTAGGGGGGCCCATATTTCGCGTTACGGACTTCTTGGCCAGCTTCAGCATGCGCGCCATCCACTCCGGTACGGCACACCCTTGTTCGACGTGCCACAACTTCAGATCATTGATGATCGCTGCACCGGACCTGAGCTTGGCCTCCTTCACCGCCGCAGCCACGTTCAGGATCATGTTGGCGTCGAGCGGAGGCGACCACCAATCGCCCCCAATCGTTCTGGCCAACTCGACTACGAAACTCCGTTTGGTGTCTCCTGCTGCCCAGAAGTCCTTCTTCAGGGACTCCACAGCCAGCGCCAAGCAGGACTTGTTCTTTGCAATTCGAAGCGCTAAGTTGTATGTGGCAATTCCCGGCTTTGTCTCATCACCGTTGGTGGTCTCCCCCTCCGTTATTCTGAAGTTACTTCAAGTAGGGCGAAGGAAATTGCCAATGCTAATGTCCCCGCCCTGCCGGCTGGGCAAGGCGCATACCTTGCTCGTGCCCAATGTTTTTGACACGCTTCTGTGCAACTTCACGAACTCTCTGCGTCGGCCTCTCGCCGTTGACCTTCTGTCCAATATCTCAGGTTGGTGTCCATCTCCCCGATGACGGGCTTGGCCCTTTCGAGCATCCTCTGCACGATGGGGTCCACCCGAAGGCGGCTGGGCTCCTCGACGATCGGTCTCATACATGCTGATTTCCGTGTCCTGATGCTCCCGTCTCGAGTCCCAGGAGCTTCGAGGCGGTCGAACGATCTCCTTCTTGGGGTTTCTGAAGTTCTGCTCGTCGGGCTCGGCTTTCTTAATGAATGTGGAAATGTCCCCCGGCTCGCCGATGAAGGTGGGCTTCTTCTCCTCGGTGCTGCCTGCTTGCTCTCGCCCTCTCTTTCGTAACATTCTGCTGATGTCGTTGGCCTCGTAGCCCTCTCTCTCCACGATGATGCCGAAGCCACTTTTGAGAGGGGATTGCGCCCGCAGTTGCACCGGAATGTGCCACAATGACTTTGACTTTGATCTTTGTTGCGTGCCCAACTGCCCGCACACTGGCCTGCCGCACGCAAAATCAATGCCGCCAAGGCTAAACATGGTGCTAAGCAGCAGCAGCACGGACTGATTGCGATGACGCCCCATACGCTTATGGCTGGGGCTGCCTTCTGATACACGATAAGATCCATTGTGCCTTGCGGTAGACATGCGCATCAACCTCAAGTCCTAAGCAACTGGAGAGGAGAGTTCAAGCATGTGACATGAAGTGAACATGAGGCTCGAAATCTGACGGACAAGATGAAACTCCACTGCCCGCGATGAGCTGCGGTCATTTTGTATTTTCTTCAGAGACACTCGAACACCTGATGCAATTGGTCCGATGATCCTCCCGCATGTCGGGGTGGGTCCCTGGCAATGGAAAAGGTGAAATCGCCGCAAAGTTCACGGCCTCCTTTCTGCGAATCTTGACCCCTTGCAGCTTGGCGGGCACTGGTTCATCACACTGCTTGATGGGTCGCGATAGCCAATCAGCCTCCACATTCAGGACGCCCGGCACGTGATGACCCACGATCCTTGGGATGTTCGTCATCTCACAAAAGAAGGCCAAGTAAGCCCCGATGCAGTTCAGTGTTGGCGAACCAGAGGAAAGCTTGCGAGCCGTGGCCAAGGCGACCACGGAATCGGATTTCAACAACACCGGGCTGCCTCTAAGTTTGTCTCCCCACGTGTTGATGGCCACGGCCACCGCAGCTGCTTCCAGTGGTCCTTGCGAGCTCGATTGTCCCCATTGCAAACCAAGATCCGCGGCATCCTTTTCCGTGACCTTTACAGCCATCGCCGCCACGGGCTCGAAGACCAGGCTTCCCGGCTCCACGCATGCCAACGCAGCACCTAACCCTTCCGGGCTAGCGTCCGTGACGATCATGAATTCCGGATCCTCGCCCTCTAAGTCCTCGACTCTCGTAAGCCACTGAGGCGCAGCTTCAAACATGGATGACAACCAGATTCTAGCGAGCTCCAACCGTTTCACCGGCACCAAACCCAACTTCGGCGTCTGGTCCGATCTACGGGTCGCCCTCTGCAACTCTACGCCCCTGCTCTCCGCGGCTTCCACATCGGCGACCACCGCATACAAGATGGATACGGCCCACCTGAGTCGAGGCACGATCCCCGCAACCCATGACAACTTTCCCGTGGTTGCCCTCAGCTCCCTCAGAGCGATCATGCCCTTGCCCTTCCATCCCTTGAGCTTCTCTAGAATCTCCGAAACCACCTTCTTCGGGATGGACAGAGTGAACGACGCTTCGAGCACATTAAGCTCCATGGCGATGCCGATCCATGTCACCCTGAGCCCCCTCTCACCTTTATGAAAGGCCAGGTTGATGCCCATGGCCATGGCCGTGTGCAACAGCATGGCTATGATGCCTCTGCGCCGATTGGTGGGGCCTTCCACCGCAAACAATGGGTCGTCCATGTATAGTTGCAATGAACCGTCCCTCATTATCATCGACTGCCACAATCTTGCCAAGGCCGAAGACAATCTTCCCATCACTAGCGGTACCGCCGCCGAACAACATGGCGCAGAAGATAATTATCTCATCCTCATCAAGCCCCGGTGCCAAGCAGTTGCCCAGCTCTTCCCGCGCCACGGGAAAATGACAATAAGCATCCGAAAGGTCGGCCCCGATGATCTCGATGCCTGGGTCATCTGCGTACTCCTCAGCCTCGCCAATGCTATCTAGTGGATCCGTCTCTCGAGCTCTCTTGTGCTTTAACCTCCAGAGACGCTTCATCATCTCAACCACATCCGTGCCCCTCGGGAGAATGATGCGTTCCGGTACCCTGGCCCGCTCATTACCGCCTGACCTGAGGAGGTCGATGATGATTCGCCGCTTGATGACGTCTTCACTCTTCTGCTTAGTTATCAAAGCCAACTTTGAAATGATGCCCTTGTCAAAGCGCTCCGCGGCCTGATGTTTACTCATCCTTTTGCAAAAGCCCTTGTCCAAGTACCTTCCGAGTTCAGCGCTGGCACCTTCAGGGTCCTCCGACATGCTCGTGTAGTTGTTAAACTTTGCTCGCCATTCCAGGGTCGGCATGTCCCCGGTTGCCTCCCCCGCCGACTCCACTTCGGGAAAGATGCCCCCGCTGCTTGGAATTTCCTTTGCCATGCCAAGTGGAGCTCCATCCCTAGCCCAGTCGGCGAGGCGTTTATCGGGATCCGCCGAAGCCCTTTGCCACGCCCTCCACATTGAAGAGTCTAATGGTGACGTAAATTCGATCCTCTCCTTCAGGTTGGCGCTTTCCCCCTTCACTTTCAGAAGCAACTTCAACTCCTCCTTCCAGGCCGCAGCAATGTCCTTGTCCGGCTGGCAGTCCTTGGAACCATAAGTTTTGGCGACCTCCATCGCCTCGGGATGCTCCCTCGCAAACCTCCTCCAAAGCCTTGCAATGTCGCGGCCAACCTCGGCCACCTTCCCCAGCCTGAACACGCTGGAGTAAGGGTTCCGCATCCCGCCGATGGCACGAGTGTTCTCCTCCTCTCGCCTGGCCTTTTTGGACACCCTTCGATCCGGGTCCACCTCCGTTGCGGCCGCCCTCGCCGACCACAACCTCTTAGAACCTCCGGAGACTGATGCCGTGGCCTGCTGGTTCCCAAGATTCCTCTCCTTCGACTCCAGCCATTTTACCTGTAGCTGAGAAACTTCATCTTTCTTGACCTGAACCTCATTCCTCCACCATTCGAGCTGCAAAGTTCTTTTGAAGGCCTTCACCACAAGGTCCGCATATTTCACGCACAGCGCCTTGGGATATTCCGCTGAAGCGTCCGTGCGAGTTCGCCCCACCAGCCTCTCGTGCGCGAATCCCTGTGGGCACGACTCGGCACGACAGCTGGCCTCCAAACACTCTAGGTCCTCTAGGCGCCCTGCCCACGTCGATAACTTCCACCACCGGTTCCTAAGCTCCATCTGATACGTGCATGTGTTGAAGCACACCTTCGCCGTCTCGACGTCCTGCTCGAAAGCCACCACCTCCGGCAGGAGCCACATGGGCCCGCCCGGCCCATTCTGAGAACCTGGTGGGTTCTCAAGCGTGCCCACTTCGGGCACTTTCCTTCGCTTCTGCGATTCCACTACCTCCTTCAGCCACTGACAGCTCCGAACGGCTAGAATGGTTCCCAGATCGGCCTCCCGCTGCTGCGCTACGCTGTTGCTGTCCAAACCATATATTTGACGCCTATCTCTCACCGGACGGGGTCCACTACCCTTGTCGTTCCATCTAGCCCGGCTGAAAGTCCCGCAAGGTGGCCCGGCGTGTCCCCCTGCCGCCGCCATCAACGAAGTGAAAGGCTCCGCTTGGCTCAAATCCTCGTGCTTTGCACCCTTGATGTCCAAGGCCTTGAGATCCACTTGAATGCCCTCGGCTTTGGCCCTCTCGGCCACTGCTTCGCCTAGCACATCCCTCTTGCCCGCGAACAGGTGCACGAACACAAAACGCCGCTTGGACCTGAACTCGCCGAAGTTCCTCGAACCCTTGAGTGCATCCAGCGCTCGGCTCGACAAAGGTGGATCCCGAGGAGTGCTCGCATCGACTGGGGGCTCCGTGCGTGACGGGGTAGGTTGAGAGCTTGTCATGTTTGAGCCCTGCGACCCCCTAGGCATCACGAGTACAGGCGCTCAAGCACTAAGGCAAAATAAAACCAGAGCTGACGGCAAGTCCTGCTGCGCGTGGGCCCACTGGTCCCGAACCCCACAGCTGGCACAGCTCGCCCTAGTGCAACTTTCCATCCCGCCTTCAACGACTCGGGCAGTCCGCGTTCTTATGTGCGGGAGACAAGCAAAACTGACACTTATGCACTCTCTTGACCGGGCACTTGCACTCGCCCCCGACTGGAACATCAGCGCATGGCCCTTTGCCCGAACCCCAACTGTAGCATAAAGCAGAGCCCGCTTGGTCCTTGGATTTGCCCTTTCCCGAGCCCTTCGACTCGCCCTGAATCTTCCGAGGAGCCCCGGCGCGAAGACGATTGAGCTCCTCCCTCTCTTCCTGCACGCGCCTCTTCTTCGCAATCCTCTTATCCCTGTTTGCTTGCCTTCGCCTTTCACTGGTTTCAAGAGGTCTGCTGTGGTCGGCACCGTCCGCAATTCCCGGAATGTGAGTGCCCGCCACAATCTCGCTGGTCGCCATCGGCACGCCTCGCCCGCCTGCAGCTGTCCACGCCACGGCCGGATGCCGCACCTGCTCCGACCAAAATTTTGCATCCTCCACCAGCTCGCGGAAACAACACGACCAGGGCTTAGCTTTGCTCCAATCGCTCGGCACGGCTCTGCCTGCCAAATCGTCAGCAAGAAGCCTTCTTCGAATTTTCTCCAATCTCTCTGCCCTGGCCTTGTCCTCCGCCTGGCAAATCAAGCCCCAAGCATTGGGCCACTGCACCACCAACCTCTCGATGAGCTTTTCATAACTCAACAGGCTTGCCAGTGCCACCACACCCAGCATCAGGGATGCAACCTTGAAGACCCTCCATGAAGCCATCCACTGCTGAAAGTTCTGCGGCCCGGGCATTTCTCTAAGCATGTAGCTTCCGTCACCTAGAGGATGGTAGACGCGAAACTTCTGTGCCTTAAGAGCTCTGCGTCCAAACGGAAGCCATACGCCAAAGTCAACATACGGGGCCTGAAGCAACACATCCACTCTTTTATGTAGAGCTGCCAATTGTGCCTCAGTCGGTTCTTCTTCTTCTTCCGGCGGGGCACCCATCACAAGGACATACTTTTGCAACCACATCTGCACTAATTCCGGCTTAGGCGGAAGCAGTTCGGACTCATCTGTTTGGTCCAAAATTGCCGACATCTTCAAGACACTCTCCTTGACACTCTGAGTAGCGGGGGTAACTTTCGGAGCTGCCGTGACTGGCTGGTCCCAGGGATCGATGTCTACGAAATCTCCCTCAGCACCGCCCTCCTTCAAGAAAATATGCTTTCTGCAAGAGCGCCACACCAACCCCAACTGAGCAGCCTGAACAACAGAAACTCCCACTCCATCCGATATTTGAGCAGCACCGATGGCTTGTGTGATGGCCCATTGATTCAAAGCTGCCACATGACGAATCTCATCCCCTGGATCACCCATCACATTCGTGAGGGCCGTCCACAGAGCGGGGTCAATCCTGAGCTCAGTGAGCACAGCTCGCAGACTGCCCCAAGCATTCGCTGTAGCAGCTGCTGGCAGCGCCATGATCGGCTGCTCGCGCTCTACGAAAAAATCAGCTCTCTTCGGGCAGCCTAAGCCTTCGCGGCTGCCCTTTAAGATGACTGAAGCCCACCCTCCTCCCTAATTCTCCTGAGCACATTTGCCTCAGCTCGCATGCTCGCTTCATGAAGAAAAGGCCCTCAGGGTAGAAGTTCGTCCCCCTCCGGTTCAAAGCGTCCACGGCGACGGCCTTGCAGTCACTAGGTCGCCTTGTTGGTCGTAGTACTGCGATCGTGCCCTCCTTGAGTATGGCGCACTTCGGCACCTATCCCCGCAGTGGGCGTCTGTCTGATCTGGTAGCGGCAACGGACGTGAGGCTCAAGCCTCCCTCCGCTCAGAGGAGCGTCCACCCGGCAAGCCTGCTGCTCCCAACAGCGGACTCACCGGGCCGTCCTCGAGCGCCCCCCCCGAAGGGAAGCGGCAGGTCGACTTGAGCCAAAATGGCTACTCTCTCTCTCTCTCTGTCTCTTCCTCTTCTTCAGCACAGCGAGGGGAGTCGAGGCGTCTCAACCTCCCTCGCGTAGTCTAGAGCTGCGGAATTATGTGCGGACGGGTTTCAGTCGGGTGAAATCGGGCTCACGAACCGGCTTGCTCCCCCAAACCACTAAACCTAGTCTCTCTCTCTCACTCTCTCTCCTCGTCCCTCTCCTTCTTGCTTTCTCTTGCATTCTGAATCTGTGGCTGCAGCTCGGCACACTTCTCTTGGCACAAGCAGTCGCCGATGTGGTTGCCGGCCTTGGCGGAGATTTGTGCCTGAACCACACTTCGTAGATATACTGCCGAATCATGCTTAACTGCGCGTGCGCACCCC
Source organism: Symbiodinium sp. clade A Y106 (assembly GCA_003297005.1). NCBI lineage: Eukaryota > Dinophyceae > Suessiales > Symbiodiniaceae > Symbiodinium > Symbiodinium sp. clade A. The sequence continues at coordinate 24,261 of BGNK01005284.1, read as the reverse complement.
TTCCGACTGCAGAGGCCAATGCCAAACAAAGGTTGCTGGTGTGCTTGGCCAGTGCTGCCTGTAGGCAGGGTCGAACTCATTGTTCCGAAGCAGACATACCGGCAGCTAATTAGCAGCTAGGAGTGATGCACAGACACATCGAACTCCGGCATCACCCAGCCGACACCAATCCAGCACCAACTTGCTGATCTTGGAAGTGACCTCGTTCGTGCTCAGCATGAAGCTACTGATACTGCTACCAAGTACAGCCGGCTGTCACAGGCAGGACTCAGGCACGACCACCGAATGCGCGTCTCAGCAAGCAAACTCTCACTGGATGGAAAAAACTGGTGATATCCTTTCGAAACACAAAAGGCTCTACTGTAGAGCCTTCGGCTTCCAAGCTGACGAAGGAATTCATGTCACTAACCTCGTGCAAAACCAGGACCATTCTTGTCTTGCCCCAGGGATCGACAATGATCGACAAAAGACTCCTTTCCAGATTTTTCCATGGCTTCTGTCTGTGCAGCTGCTTCTTCTTTTGCGGTAGATGGCCGCCGCTACTTCGGGCCCTCGTCGACGAGTACTCACCGCATACAAACTGAAAACCTCACGCAAGACCGCAAGAGTGTCCTTCTGTTGGGCACGGGGGATCCGGCGTTGTGAGCATGACAACGTGTGACCGGGTGTTCCATTCTTTGCCCTAGCTACCCTGCCGTGCCGACAAACAGTGGTGCGGGCGATCTTGCATGGAACTCTGCAAAATTAAATGCTAAAAGAGTAAACCTGCAGATGGGTGGAATCTGCTGTCCTTGAACTGCATCTCGCAGCCCCACTTCCCTCGTGCGGGGTCACCCCCCCCCCCAATAATTGCACCCCTGTGCCTCAGAGCCACAGAGGATTGTTAAAGGACCCAAAAGCGTATCTAGATGAGATTAAAACACAGTCAGACCCGACAAGTGTGCTGTCAATTGATTGTGGTATTGGCCTATCCACTGCAGCAACATGCTGCAAAGTGTTTTTCGAACCCAGGTTCAAATCCGGCATCAGCTGGGAATCTACTGCAAAGCGTATGTATACATGTAAGCCCCAAGAAACAAGCTGTCGAAGGTAGATAACCACAACACCGTCATGGTGCAGAACACCTCGAAGTAGGGTATACTTCTGCAGCACTTGGAATATTTTTCCCTCTCGCATGGCTGGAAACGAAGTCCACAAGCGAGGATGCATCGGCACTTGGAATATGGAGTGATGGGTATTAGGCAGGAGCTGAAGGCGATCTGTTGGGTAACAAGCACAGAGAAAGGATCTTGCCTAAAAGCAAGCCAGCACATGGCTGCACTCCGGCTGTTGCAACAGTAGCCGGCAGCCAGTTTGCTACATGATGCTGAATGGAGCTGTTCGTTGCAACCTGTGCTGCAGTTGCTACTGGGAGAACCCCCTGGAACTCTGTTTCATCAGGGCTTGTTTTAACGCAACAAAAGCAACATCACAACGGAGCGGAGAAGCTTCGAACGCATGAGCCCCAATGCCATCATGAGCGAGGAAAGGTGACAAAGGCTGTGCGCTGACAGTACAGGGATCGCGAACAAGACCAACACAAACAGGTGACTCATTGCAGCATCCTGTGTCTGGATCACGTTTGATACATGCAAGCTGTCTCAGACCCCTCTGCTAGATAGAGCCAGGAATTAAATAGAAGAATTGTGCCAAGGCGAGGAGGCGTAAAATGGCTAGAGCGCAACGCTTGGAACCCCTGCACCTACTGACAGCACCAAGTTTCACCTGAGACCAGGCATCGGTGCTACGTCGTCGTGTTGTACAAGGCGCGGTGCTCCTGTGCCCGGACTTTCCATGATTGTCTTGCTCCCCTCTGCCGCTGTAGAAGTTTGACATTGTTTTCTATGTGTTTTTCCTGTTCTCCTCTGGAGTGTCGAAAAACTGGTAGTGTCCAGGATGAATGGGTTCACCAGGGGTTCCACCTCAAGTTGACTCCTTTCTAAACTCCGGGCTTAGCCACTCTGTTAACTTGGCGAACGGTGCTGCATGCAAATCAAGAACCTCTAGATAACCACCGGACAACTTCCAAGCGAGTCCACCCTCTGAGAGGAAGGTCAAGCAGCCCTCGAAGCCTTGTTGCAGCACTGAGACAGTTGCCAAACAGAGCTGGGCACAGTTGGTCCAGATTTCGCTCCACTTGCTAGCTTTGGAATTCCGTCGGAGCTTGAATAGCTTAGGCAGGATTCGCTGATCACAGTGGCGCAGCCTCTAGGTCCTCCTTCACACCGCAGGCAGCACAAATGCTGCCTGGCCTTCGGGGTCGCGGGCTGCATGGCTTGCAGGAGGGGCTTCTTCCCTAGCCTCCTTGTATGCCAGCTGGATCAGCTGCGCTCTTTTCTTGCATGCTGATGCATGCTGAAGTATGGCCTTTCCTGGGGCCTGAGCCTTGCCCCTCCTGACACGGTATGCCACGCCTGATGCGCCGCAGCTTGGAAGCTTTCGCAGCTTCACCCCCCTGTCGTCGGGGCCCCCGTGTAGCCGATCCTATACCCTCCAGCAGCCACCATGACACAGCACGGCAAGATACGACAAGGGAAGGAACGTGCAACGACTCGGGCCAAGATGGCTGCGGCCAACCACTTTCTTTTACTTTCGCAACACCGCCTGTGCCATGTCTGAGATTGCGACCTGAATTCTTGCAATGAGGGCCTCGAGTGCCTGTGACGGCGCCGAAAGCACTTGACCGTCATTTAGCCCGACAGTCTCTGGGGGATACCATGGCCGCCGGCTATAATCACAAGAAGGAGAAGACATGCATCGAAGCTTGCTGTAGGCCTCCAAATCCCAGAATCCTGGATCAAAGTACTGGAAATCCAACCTGCATGCAAGACAAAGTTGGACTCTGTCTGGTGGCTGCTGGCCTTTGGTGCGGATCTGCAGTGGCAAACCATGGGACCCTTTCCGTACGCATGCCGGGTGCTCATGTGGATGTTGGGCTACTTCACATGAAGACCGCATGCATGCTGTCTACCAGTATCTGCCCTTGAACTCAGCACAATGCTGCAGCTCTTTGAGGTCGGGCGCATGCGGCCTTGGGTCCCATGCTGGTCGGGCTTCTGTGCATAATTCGCAGAGGCCAAGATGCTGACAGGAATTTTTCGACCACCTCGGGCACAAAACAACCGAGCCGACTACTCAGACATGACTGATATCTCTAGCTCTTGGAATGCGGAATGCCTGCACAGTGAGACCTGGCGCTGCTGCTGGCAGATTCAGCCTTAATTTGCTTGTGTTAAGTTAAGCGACAGCAGAGACTCCTGTGATCCAACAACATCTGTGATCCTTGCAGAAGAAGTTTGTGAAGATGCGGGCCTGAAACATGGGATGCCAGTGCTCCGAAGGAAGCGGCTGAGCATGGGCATGGGAGCCCGAGTTGCTGGCAGGATGGATTCGCCGTGCTGTCTTGCGAGGAGCCTGCAGTTCAACACGAACACGTTGCAATGTCACGTCAAATGTATCCATGCCCTGTCCTTCTGGGATGGCTCCATGGGGCAGCAGTCCTCCGAGGTCTGCAGCACACAGGTCCACCAAGTGCAAGACACGCAGACCTTGCTTTTGCTGACAGAGGCGACTTCCGCAGCGGATCAGGGCCAGCTATTTGGTCGACAAGGGAACTAGGGAACCGGCCGCTCCCGACGTGATGGCCCTGAACTGCCAAGAGAATCCGACAAACAGCATCCGAAGGTTAATTCGGCATTCGTGATTCCGTCAGCGTAAACAGATTTTTGCAATGCATGGCATGACCCATTGCAACTGCGGCTGGCGGAGACTGTTTGCTGTCAAGCATCGACTATCGGCAAACAGGGCGCCCTCGTGGAAGAAGCTGCTGTCAAGCAAATGCAAGGCTGCACTTTCTAGTCAGTTTCCTATGTGAGTGTGCCTGGCATGCTTTGCGCCTTTGGCTCTCCCCTGCTTGCAATAGCATAGGGCGACATGTTTCAGGCAAAAGCGGTCCAAAGCACAAAACAAGCTGGCACGGACCGCGCACCTGTCTTGGGCAGATGAGGCAAGCGTCGTGGCCTCTGGCAAGGAACCCAACCTAACGAAACGATCTGAAAGGCCTGGATAAAGCTTGACAGCTTTGCCGTTTCAGAGTCCCAAGCAAGTCAGCGACCTCTGCAGCATAGAGACGTTGATCTTCCTGTCAAGAAGGGGCAAGGGAAGAGCCAAGAGTTGCAAGAAACGGCCAAGGCCTCCATGAGTTCGAAACGAAGTTCTCTTGGACGCCATCGGGACCTGCAAGTGTCTCATATGGAAGCAGCTGTCACAGCCGCGTGATCGACTGATGTTCGCGGTTTCTTCGTGCGGTTCACGGCATGTGCGGTGGCTCTCCCAGCTGCCCATGCTCTTCGATGCTCTTCGCTCGTCATCCCAAGTCCACGGCTGCCGATCAACGACCTTGCGCAAGCTCCTGTCCCCGGGTCCCAAGGAATGAAGAACTTACACCTATTGAGGGCACTGATGGTCCACCGGCCTGCATGAGCTACCAGCAAATCCTGCAGTGTAGCAAAGCGCCAAAGTCGAACTTTTGGTGCTAAATCCATTGTATGCCCAGTCCTTCCAAAAGAGCTAAAACATCAAGGAGGCGGGGCATGTGAAACTGGACCTCGCGACAACATGCGAACATCGCGGTCTGGGCTGTTTTGCTGCCTTGGCTTAGACCCTTGCGCTGACTAAGCTATCCAGTGTTACCTGCAGCTCGGTCATGATTTTGGTCCTGTTGCGATTGTGAAGCGTGCCGTCCCGCCCTGCCTTCGTCAAGCAGCCAGTCAGGGTTGGCCTTTACAGGCCCGATGCAGTCCGCAAAGACACCCCTTCACGTGTCAGGCACATGTGGACCTCAGTGAATGCATCGAATGGTCACCTTCCAACATGAGGGAGTTCGGATGAAGGCCTCAGTTGTGGCATGCCGGGCCCCAATTCGGAGTGGAAAACGTGGATTGCAAACTTAGTAGTAAGGAGGCGGCTTAAATGGCTTACCTCAGTGTCCAAGTAGCGTCGAAAAGGATACTGCCTCTCGAGTTTTGTGCGGAGCTGTTGGTGCTGAGGCTCAGGATTCGGCCTGTCGCGGAATGTAAGACAGGCGACAAATATCCAAAACAAGTTCGATGAGATTGTGCACTGGCTCGTGGCGCACCCGCCCGACCAGGGAAAAAGCCTGCCTTTGTTCTGCTACGCTCATTCATTTGCCTCAGCCGTTGTCCCGCCATCAGGCACGATTGATTGACTTCCAGGTGGCTTGGATCACGTGAATAGCAGCTCTTTGCGACTCTTGTTGCGCACGACGAGCAGGCAGGCAGGCAAGCCACGTCGAACCGCTATAAAACAGAATGCTTTGCCACAAAAGCCGACGTTTCGCAGAGTGTCAGTTCCCTGCTACGGGCAGCTGTTTCATGCGTAGGACTGTGCCAAACCCCGTGTTGCTGCGCCAGCACCGGCCTCTTCCAATCTCCACGCTCATTCCCGAAAGAAGCTCATTTCCTTTCCCAACTGAACAAAGGGAAAGAGCCTGCATCACGCCTCGAGTCTGCGGGCCTACACCGTAGATAGCCAGAGCACACTCAAGCTTCCGGCTTTCTACTAATATTTCCCACGCCAGTCATGGTTCCAGCCGCTTCATGGAGTTGAATTGCAAAATCAAACAAACGCTTCTTGACGTGGTTATTTTGTGCCTGCTTCGAAGATCTCAGGCCTAAGATGAGGTTTGGGCACGTTGACGTCATCTGGGTGACTGGCCCGCAGCTTCTTCTGCTCTGACAGAAACGACTGCATGGCACGGCTTGCTCCCTCCAAGGCAGGTCTGGCCAGTATGGTCTGTCATGCCGTGCACGGCCCATAGTCCAAGACTTAGCCACCGACAGCTGCAGCAGCCACCGAAGTCGGTCGTTCCAAGAATTCCGGCAATAATACCCAAATGAACCTGCCGCCATCTGCCGGCCATCGAACTGATGTTATCTTTGATGTTAGACTGTCTTCAGTGCTGCACTGCTACAACACGAGTTTTCGCACGGATACTGTAGATCACATTCAGCCTCAGCCGCTGCGAAGCAAGACTCACCTGGACGGCTTCGAGGGCTTCAGTATATATAGTCACTGCTAGATGACTTTCAAACTAAAGCGGCTGAATTACCAAGAGTCTCATACAGCACTGATCGAAACGGGGGGTTGCTGGGCCTCGCTTGGAGGGCAAGCATCGTCTCTGGTGGGCAATGCCTTGCTGTGCACTCCATGTACATGATGAAAAAGAGCTGAGAGCTGAGATGAGCTGAAGCTGGCACAGCAATTGCCGCGGCTGCTACTGCTGCTGCTCTCGCTTGGCAGAGCCCCTGCTGCCTCAAGAAGTCCTGGAGCAGCTTTCGAACTTCAGCAGAAATGAACTGCCCGAAGCCGACGCCGACTTTCCGCTGAAGTGTCAACAACTTGAACCGTCAGCAATCGTCAGCATGCCAGCAAATTCCGCAACTATCCGCAGGGTCAAGCCAGCCAGCCCAACTGTTTTGTGGATTTTGGGGGTGTCATACTTGACCCGGCTCCTCCAGGAGACGGGTCACGCCAACAACCCCCTGGGATTTCACGCATGCCGTCTAGGTGTTTGCCGATTTCTTCCGTGCTCTAATCAAGGAATGCCTCCACCATGGCACATGATGGGCTGCGGATGGAGGCTGCTGGGACTTTTTTGCGTGTTTGCTGCTGCTATTGAAGCATCATACCATCTACGCACACACACACATACATATATATATATGAGAGAGCAGCCTTTAGGGTCTATTTGACGCATACTTTTAATTATTATAAGCAAATATAAGAAATATTTGAAATAATTAAAAACACAGAAGCTTCTTTCAATTATTTCAATTCGGGGGGACCCGAAATAATTGAAATGGGGCCGATTTCAATTATTTCACTTCGGGGGGGCCCCCGAAATAATTGAAATAATTGAAATCCCTGCTATCTTCACATGGCTCCAGCCCACCCCCCCNAAATCCCTGTTGGCTCCAGCCCAACCCCCCACATTTCAATAATTGAAATAATTGAAATGGGGCCGATTTCAATTATTTCAATTCTTCGGGACCCGAAATAATTGAAATAGGCCCGATTTCAATTATTTCAATTATTGAAATGGTGGGGAATCTCCACCCCCAACATCCAAAGGAAGGTGATTTCAATTATTTCAATTATTTGAATTCGGGGGGACCCGAAATAATTGAAATCCCTGTTGGCTCCAGCCCAACCCCCCACATTTCAATAATTGAAATAATTGAAATGGGGCCGATTTCAATTGTTTCAATTCTTCGGGACCCGAAATAATTGAAATAGGCCCGATTTCAATTATTTCAATTATTGAAATGGTGGGGGATCCCCACCCCCAACATCCAAAGGAACGGGATTTCAATTATTTCAATTATGGGGGGGGGCCGAAATAATTGAAATAATTGAAATCCCTGCTATCTTCACTTGGCTCCAGCCCCCCCCCCCCCCCCACATTTCAATAATTGAAATAATTGAAATGGAGCCGATTTCAGTTATTTCAATTCGGGNCCCCCCACATTTCAATAATTGAAATAATTGAAATGGAGCCGATTTCAGTTATTTCAATTCGGGGGGGCCCGAAATAATTGAAATAGGCCCGATTTCAATTATTGAAATGGTGGGGAATCTCCACCCCCAACATCCAAAGGAAGGTGATTTCAATTATTTCAATTCGGGGGGACCCGAAATAATTGAAATAATTGAAATCCCTGCTATCTTCACTTGGCTCCAGCCCAACCCCCCACATTTCAATAATTGAAATAATCGAAATGGGGCCGATTTCAATTATTTCAATTCGCGGGGACCCGAAATAATTGAAATGGTGGGGGGTCTCCACCCCCAACATCCAAAGGAACGGGATTTCAATTATTTCAATTATGGGGGGCCCGAAATAATTGAAATAGGCCCGATTTCAATTATTTCGATTATTCAAACGGGGGGAGACCTGGCTCGGGTGGGGAGTGGGGTGGAGCTGGTAGCTAAGGGCTGGGGGTGCCCCAGCCTACCCACCCCCTCCCCTTTACGGGTGGAGGCGAGGGCTGAGTCACTGGGGAAGGCCCCCCCCCACCCTGCGCCACCCCTCACCACCGCCCCGCGCTGTTGGGCCAAGCACCCACTCTCTCACCCCACNAAAAGTTTTTTGCATAAAATAGATCCGAAAATCACAGATCGCAAGGGGTGTCCCCCTAAAGGTTTTTGCATAAAAGAGATTCAAAAATCATAAATCGCAAGGGGTGTCCCCCTAAGGTTATGTAAAAACGCATATCCCAAAAATCACAGATCGCAAGGGGTGTCCCCCTAAAGGTTTTTGCATAAGATAGCTCCCAAAATCACAGATCGCAAGGGGTTTCCCGCTAAGGTTTGGGAAAACTGAGAGCGCAAAATCACAGATCGCAAGGGGTGTCCCCCTAAAGGTTTTTGCATAAAAGAGATTCCAAAATCCTAAATCGCAAGGGGTGTCCCCCTAACGGTTATTGCGTAAAATAGATCTCAAAATCACAGATCGCAGGGGGTGTCCCCTTAGAGGTTTTTACTGAAAATATATCACAAAATCACATATCGCAAGGGGTGTCCCCCATGAAGGGTTTTGAAAAGCACAAATCGCAAGGGGTGTCCCCATCAGCTTTGTAAAGACTCAGATCGCAAAATCACAGATCGCAAGGGATGTCCTTAAGGTTTTGGAAAACCAGATCGCAATATCATCTATCACAAGGGGTGTCCCGCTAAGGTTTTGTAACAACTCAGAACACAATGTCACAGATCGCAAGGGGTGTCCCCCTAAATATTTTTCCAGAAAGAATATACAAGGGTTCTTTGTAACGGCTCCATATCAGAGCTGTATAAGGGTTTTCCTTAAGGTCGTTATATATTGGATATATATATATATATATATGCTTTCTACGAGGAATCTTTATAAGGGTTTTCAAAAAACTTCCATACAAGGGATTCTTCAATGTTGTTCATAAGGTCGCTATTTTGGGAACTCACACGGTTTCGGATCGGAATCTATACGAGAGTTCTATAAGGGGTTTCTATAAGGTCTCTGTATAGGGTATTTATTTATAAGGTTTCTTCAAGGAATCTATAGTTTTCTATAAGGGGTATAAATAGGGATCTTTCAGGATTCTCCACACGGTCTCTACACAGGGGATATACAAATTTTCGATAAGGAATATNTTTATAAGGTTTCTTCAAGGAATCTATAGTTTTCTATAAGGGGTATAAATAGGGATCTTTCAGGATTCTCCACACGGTCTCTACACAGGGGATATACAAATTTTCGATAAGGAATATTTTTTATCCGGGTTGTCGAGAAAGGAGGGGGGAGGTGGGGAGGTGACAAGAGAGAATAGGAGGGAAGTGGAGAGGGATGGGAAGGTAGGGAAGGGCAGGGGAGGGGAGAGGGTCGAAATGATTCTGGGATCTGAAGCTTTACAAAACCTTAGAGGGACAGAATCTATTTTACGCAAAAACCTTTAGGGGGACACCCCTTGCGATCTGTGACTGTGGGTTCTGAGGTTTTACAAAACCTTAGCGGCATACCCCTGGCGATCTATGATTTTGCGACATTCAAGGTGTTTCATANGATCTGTGACTGTGGGTTCTGAGGTTTTACAAAACCTTAGCGGCATACCCCTGGCGATCTATGATTTTGCGACATTCAAGGTGTTTCATAAGGCCGATGTTTTGGGAACCCACACGGTTCCGGAACGGAAGCTATAGGAGAGTTCTATAAGGGATGTATAAGGGGTTTCTATAAGGTTTCTGTATAGGGTATTTATAAGCTTTCTTCAAGGAATCTATAGTTTTCTATAAGGGGTATAAATAGAGATCTTTCAGGATTCTCCACACGGTCTCTACACAGGGGATATACAAATTTTCGATAAGGAAAGGTAGGAGGGGCAGGAGAGGGGAGAGGGTCGATATGTGATTCAGGGATTAGAGTCTTTACAAAACCTTTAAGGGAATACCCTGTGCGATTTGTGATTTTGAGAAACCCTATGAATTCCCTATAGAGACCTTATACAGATCCCGTATAGATCCCTTATTTGGAGCCCTTGTGGAGAATCCTTATGGATTCATTATACAAGCCTTGCAGAGTCCCATCGTAGAACCTTATGGAAGCTCCCTATATATCCTTATATTCCTTATAGAAACCTTATACATCCATTACAAAGAAACCCGTTAGAAACCCCTTGCATGGGGCCCTTATCGAAAGTTCTATAGATTCCATACAGAAACTTTGTAGATCTTCTATATAGAGACCTTATAGAAACCCATGAAGGATCCTTTATCTTATTTCTTATAGAGAACCCAGATCTTCGTGGATGTCGGCCACCAAATCAAGTTACCGATTTGTATCGATGTTCCATGTATTACAAGATCACCAAGCCGAATTTTCGAAATGTATGGAAGTTCTATCCATGAGATGGTGACAGTTATCGGTTTGACATATTGGATCATACATACATCATTTATGCATGCTGACCAAGAAGCTAATCTTCCAATATATGCAGAAATTCCCTATTAAGTTCTATCTGCAGATGTGTCCCAAACTTTCCGGTGTTATGTCTGTGCACTACACAACATATATATGTAGGACTTAGCTAGGGATTTTATATTGTATATATACAAGGCTAGCTAAATAGACCCTAAAGGCGTCGGGCTCATATATATATATACACATTCCGACTTGACTGCAAGAAGGACAGCTCGCGCACTCACTGCTTTCCATCTTCGCACTCGCCATGCTCGTCCCTCGAGACTTTGAAGGTTAAACCCGGACCCTCCGGGATAGTGCTTTGGTAGAAACCCCGAGGTAAAGATATAAACGAAAAGGTTCCCACCTTTCGCAGATATCTGACCTCCCGGACGGGAAAATCCCGACCGAGGAGAGGGTCCCTCAACTCGAAGTTAGTCGCGAAACACGCGCAACCCCGCAAAGGACTGGGTGACTCCACAGGAGACCGAGTCCAATCAGGGTGGGTGGGCGGGCAAAAATCAGCAGGCTGCCGTTTTGGATCAGACTTGAGCCAAAGTGGCAGCCAGCAGCAAGCCTAGAATGATGCATGTGCACCCAAGCCTGCCAAACTCAACACATGTATACATTCCGACGTGACTGCAAGAAGGACAGCTCGCGCACTCACTGTTTTCCATCTTCGCACTCGCCATGCTCGTCCGTCGAGACTTTGAAGGTTAAACCCGGACCCTCCGGGATAGTGCTTTGGTAGAAACCCCGAGGTAAAGCTGTAAACGAAAAGGTTCCCACCTTTCGCAGATATCTGACTGACCCCCCGGACGGGAAAATCCCAATGCACTGACACCCCAAAGCACTCCTTCAAAGAAACTCGAACACACGGAGCACAGCGGCGAAAGGTACATCCACCAACTGGAACGGAAAACAGGCAACATGACAGGAGAAGCCATGTTGCTGAAGCCAGGGATCCGCAAAACCCACGCGGCTAACGGCATCCGCCCAGTTAGTCTTAGAGGGGATATACTCGAAGAAGAAAGACGCGCGGAGCGCGAACATGGCCACATGAATTAACTGAGCCAATCGTTCCAAATCAGGAGAACTAGAGCGGCCGCGGATCAACGACATGAGAGCCGCTATGTTATCGATATACCAGAAGCCCCGCCGATCGAGAAAGGATGGGGCTCTGGCTGCAAGGGCATACAAAACCATTGCCAGTTGGGCTATTTTGTGATCACCGGGCGCAAAGCAAGAATAGACCTCCGGGCCAATCTCGGCCACGAAGCTCTCCCGGACCTCGCCGGCATCCAACCAGACCAGGTGGAACCCGCCAGAGCCCTGGCCTGGAACGTCCTCTGCTGCGTCACTCGCAGCAAGGAAGCGACGACACTCGCGGGGAAACAAGTCGAACTGCCGCTCCGGGCGAACAGCGAGCACAGCCCGGATAAGGTCGAAGCAAGCCTGGATAGGCGGGGTGATGTCACGGCCACCCTCATCAGCGAGCTCCCGGATGGCACGCAAGCCACCAGCACCGACGCGGCCGTACATCCCCTGCTCAAGAAAATTGCAAGTGCCATGCATACAACTTGGCGGCCAACCCGGTGGGAGGGCACTCATCGCGATGGCCTGCTCAATCATATATCGTGAACTTTGGCAATCAGACGTTGGCGAACAAAGAACTTGGCCACCCCAGTCTGCAAGCAATTGCGGAAATCAAAATCCAAGCCCAGGAACGTGCCAGTGGCTGACATGACATACGCTGCCGCTTGGCTTCGGCAAACGGCGACCCAAGGCAATCATTCAGGCCAGCGAAAGCTTCCTGAGCGCTACACTTTGAAGAAGCCCAGTCGGTGAGACGGGAGTCATCGAAATACAAGGAAACCAAGATAGCAAGCAGGCGCCGGCTCAAAGCTTCCACGGCCCGGCTGTAGCGGTTGAAGCTCGTAACGGCGAGGGGCAAACCGAAAAGTAGGCCCGTATACAGCTGAAAGGCTGGCTCGCCCCACTCTGCATGCCACCAGGCCACCACACAACAAAGTGAGGCTGCCTGTCCATCGGGCCAGTCCTCGCCGCCACCCTCGACAGCGTCCACGCTGCGAGCCTCGGCTAGGCCCATTGTCGATGATGCGCTGTTTGCCGCTGCACCGCGGGATGAGCCGGAAAGGTTGGCCCTTGGCCATGCGCAACAACTCGGAGTGGCGCAACGCTTAAGGCTCTGCTCGAGAAGAAAGGCATCATCCTTGCTGGGTCGAAGGCTCGCTCTGATGCGGGCATTGGAGGCCTCAGCGTCCTGAAGAACAGCAGAGATCGGGATATCGCAAGATACCTGCCGAGGGAAAACCCCATACCAAGGAGCGGTGCCCACCGCTGCCATGCCGAAGAGAAAGACCTTCGGAAGTGTCGGGTCCCCCACGACACCAAGAGGCAGAGCAAAGCGAACAGGGCAATACCCGTCTGCTTCGTAACTCGGCGAATGGCGGAGGGTTGCCGAGCTCGAAGACAGGCGTCCACCCCTGCCCATCGACGCTTGAGCTCACGAATGGCACCCATGGCACCGCGCCGCCTCTCCCGGAGACGCCCCCGACCCGCTGCAGTCACCTCCGCAGCATAACGTAGATCGAGGTCCAACGCCGGAGCCACTTCGAACGGAGTTGGGTAGAAAGCGAGGTCACGGGCAAGAGCAAAATGCTCATCCTGGTGAAGACCAAACGGGAGGACTGGAGGAAGAGCGGCCCGATGAGCCATAGCGCCCACTTGCTGGCCCTCAGAAGGGATAGCTTCGTAGGCCGGCTCCCGCCACTTCTGACCGGCATTGTTGCCACTGGCACCCAAAGCTGGGCCGGGGTCGCTCCCCACGGATGGCTCTGTGACTCCACATGGCGCAGCAACTTGTTGATGTGGTCAGGGAGCAGGTCGGTCGGCCACAAACCTGAGGCCAAGTTGAGAACATCCACGGCCGCGAGCCTAGGTTCCTCATGGCTGTGGAAATCATCCCACGCTTGGGCCGGAGACACACCGGCGGCCACCACCAGAGAGCTTCCAGCGTAAGTCCCGACAAACGGGAAGCAAAAGCCCCAGCGGCCTTGAAGACAGCCCTGGCAACCCACCTCCGAGCAGGGCATTGTGCGTACTGCCAGCACTCCGGGGGGAAGGCCCTCAATAAGACCTGGTGGTGGCGGCTGGTAGTGTTGGATTTCCAAAACTGAGCCCCAAAGAAGGGCTGCTTCGTGATGCTCTCCCGCGGCAACGAGCTCGCGAAGCCTGGTCCTGAACTCCAGGAGCACGCCCATATGCAACACCTGGGCGTCAGTGTGAATCGCAAGCCGGGAAACGGCATAGAACATCACACAGGTCACTCCTGTAATATGGGTCACTCCCACAGAAATGATGAAATTGGGGTATCCTCACCCCACCTCCAAAGCTCAGCAGGCTGCCGTTTTGGATCAGACTTGAGCCAAAGTGGCAGCCAGCAGCAAGCCTAGAATGATGCATGTGCACCCAAGCCTGCCAAACTCAACACATGTATAGATCTGTGTGGGTGTGCGCGTGTGTCTGTGGAAATTCAGGCATTAAACTTGGGTCTGCCAAGTTAACAGGTGTTCAAGGCGATCTAGGAGAACAACGTTCGTGGGACTTTGCATGAGCATGCTGGCATGCACTAGTCGCTATGTCCCAATGTGAACCAGAAAAGGAAATCCTGGGTGCATGCGCGACCGACTCTGCGTGATGCTCGGACCACCTGCCCTGCATAGGTTTTAATCCGTTCGGATCGCATGTCCACCGCGACGGCGACTATGCTTCAGTCTCCACAGCCTCGGGCAAAGATTTGCTCTGCAAGATGAGTTGGGCAAAGTCTTTTTTTGCAGCCAAGAAAGGCCAGGCATGGTGGCCCCCATGCCCTATGCTCTACTCTCCGAGTCATCTCATGCTAGGTCGGTGCTGCGGGGCGCCCGCTGCCATCTTCTGAGGTGCATCTCCCAACTAATTTCAGGCCAGTATTTCAGGCCTATAGACATCGGCTGTGTCTAGCACACACAGGCACGACACCGGAAACAGCGCTTGCGTGTTTGGCTTGCCCAGGCGTGTTCGGGTCGCCTCAGCTCATGGGGCAAGCTGCTTTCACTCGAAGTAATAAAACGTTCAACTCCAAGCGTTCTTTCGAGGCTTTACTGGACTGTACTGAACCGAGCGTGAACTCGACTCTGCAGGGGCATCGAAAACTCTGAGCCTGCTGATGTCTTCGAAGATTCCTTGTATGATAAGAAGACGGTGGGAAACGGCTGCAGCTCGGCTGTTTCATTTTTTTGAACCCAGGCTCAAGTCCGGCATTTTCAGGTTACATCAGTTACTGTTTGAACATTTATTGTGCTTGGATTGGCGTGGCTTGATTTGATGGCTCGTTAGGCATTCGGTCTTTCGTCCAGCTGTTCCACAAGATCTGATGGCTTCGCGAAGAGCTCAGGCACGGGCGCATGCATATAACATCCATAGTTTCTGTGGCTGACGCCCTGCTTCTCGTGCCTCTTCTTGGAACCTTGACACGGCACACAACACCCTGTGACCTACAGCCTACAGCAAATTCAGTCACACGTGGGGCATGTTGGGCCTGTCCCAGAGCTCGGAGCATGGTTGTCGCTTCAGAATGGACATATCCGGCATCTCTTCCTCACGCTATGAGCAGTGCAGCTCGGTGGCTGGTGGCACTGGTGGTGCGTATGGACCTCCACCTGCAGCTCTAGAGTGTGGGTTGTGTCCACCTGGCATCGGAAGCCCAACCTGATGAATGCTGCGGCAAAAGCCGTAAGCCTTGTCCTTCCAGTACATAATATGTAGCTTAACGAGGAAACCAAGCACCAAACCATCTGCATGACAAGCAGGTTTGCCTGTGCGTTGACCGGTCTGCGTTCGCTCTGCTTTACAGAGTGGTCAGCGTGCTGGCGCACCATGCAACGGCTTCAGACTGCCTGAAGCAGTTGCACGGTGGAGAGCAAATTGGGTGGTTCTACGCAGAAATAACGTGATGCCCTGGCTTGACACGCTTCTCCTTGGGTCAATGACGAGTGGCTTAGCAGCAGCATCATGCGAGGCGCACAGTGGGCAACAACAAACAAACACCAAGCGTGGCAGCGACTGCAATGCTTGCCTTCGGCAACAGCCTGCGACACCTTCTCGCCCAAGCTATGAGTTTAGAAGAGAAGCCCTCTCTTTGACCTCTCCTGGCTCTGCTTCAACACGAAGCCCCAACTGAACGTGCATGCCGGATGATGGCGCATCTCTCGCCCCAGGCGTCGCTACTTGGTCCCCATGAAAAGCGTCACTTGCTTCCCATCCGTTGTCAGGCATGCTCTCAGCTTGTTGTGCCTCGTCTGGCCTTGGAACGCGCCAACGAGCACGTCGTCGCTACAGATTCTGGGATAGCATTGCACCAAAGAGGGGTCCACCATTGCCAACCTATGCGGGCGTTGCTTCAACTCCAATTACGGCCTTGAGACCTGGAGGCCTACAGAACTTCGTTCCTGAAGCAGCTCAGGAAATGCGTTGACTTCAATCTGAGGACGCAGCCCCAATTCGCGCGCGATTGCTCCTGACCTTGACGCAAGCTGGGTTGCAGCCTTTTCGCGATCAAACAATTGCCAACACGTAAACCCAAGATGGCTGCTTTTTCTTCTTCTTCTGCTGTTTCTTCTCCTTCTTGTGTGACGGGCCTGTCAATGCACAGCAACATGTCCCAAAACCTCTGCCTCGTTCGCCTAGGCTTAAACCAAATGCAAGCGAAACACTCTGCGATGGCCACTCTTCGAGAGACCGTGGGGTTTCAACCTTTGCTGAACCACTCGGCTGACATGCAGCCATCGGCAACATGACAGTTGCATAAGCGTGTTTTCAAAAGTTGGCCCGCTTGTTGAGCTTCTCACATTCAGATGGACCTGCCGGGAGAGTAAGCACTTTGGCTATGTGATGGTGAGTAGCATTCAAACTACGAAGTCCAGCCACGCAGCGCAGCTCGCTGTGCCCAGAGCTGTGTAAGTATGGAAAACTGTTTCCCTCCCACCAGCTCCGACTCCAGAAACAACGCGCTTCTCGCTGGCCCTGGCCTCATCAGCCGTAGCTCCGACGAGCTGAGCCCTCGGCATGCAAACACTGAGGCTGTCTGAAAAGACATGCGCGTTCCTACGGGTGACTAAGAGCAGCACCGAACAACACGGACTTCTGCCCTGCAGGAGGCACCGGCTGATTCTATACATCGCCCTTCAGGAACAGTTGTTGGCAGTGTCTGTTGATTGTCGCCTTGGCACCGCCCTCAGCCGTTTGCTACAGCTCCGAACACCGAAAAGGCACGTGGCTTTTTGCAAGGTAAGAGCTCGCCTCGTGAGCTCTTCCGAAGGGCGGGCTATCTGATCTTTGGTCGGCCTGTCCAAGGCTGCTTATGTTTTGCAGCTTTTTTCTGCAAGTCTTTCGTAAAAAGTCCAAGGCGCCAGAACTCCCCCTGTATTGGGTTGCGGAACCGGGACCCAATCACTGTGGTAGAGTTTCTCTGCAACCCTTGGCCAACAAGACAGTGCAAGACGTGAGCAACCGAAAGCCATGCATCCGCCGGTGCCTTTGTGCAGGATAGTGGCTTTGATTCGGGCGAAAAGAAGGTACGGTCTGAGTCTTACGGTCCAGTAAGGTGATCAAGCTGGCCTTGGAAGCAAAACCGCGTCCCAATGCATTCTGGAGCTCTTAGCATTTGACATCTTGCCGAGCAGACTCGACACTTTGCCCAGTCACGGATGGCTTGATTTTTGCCAGGTGGCGTTGAAGTCGCGCTGCATGTTCGACAGGTTCAGGTCATTAGGGTCGCCGCCAAATGGCTGATCGATCTCGTCAGCAATGAGGAACAGTGCCCAATATCCAGCAGTTACGCAGAAGGTTGCCAGAGCAGCCTAACTCTTGGTGCATCATGACGAGCAGAACCCGGAGTTGGTTGATAGTGTTACATGATGCATGGGATTTAAGCTGCTTGCTGTCCGTATCAACAAGGGTGGATGCACCCACATCATTATCATTCATTATCTGTGTACACCGACCTCGGTTCGACCTTGGGCAGGGCAGCACACCTCGTAGCAACAGCTTCAACAGCGCTGGTTTCCGGCACAGCCTTCGCTGGTCGTTCATGTGAGTGCGCTGTGCACGCAAGTCCCTTCATGAACACTCGTTTCTGGTGATCTTGTATGCAATAAACCGAGAGCTGTTACATGGTCTGATTTGCTTGGCCTGACATCGTGTCTTTTGCCGACCATGCTGTCTTCATTCTGCATTGCATTGTAACCCTTTCCGGGTTGTAAAAGTTGCAAACCTTTCAGAGAACGGCAGAGGGAATCACTGGATCTACGGTGAGTTTGGGTTTAACAATCACAAGCCTCGTCGACGATTGGACGACTTGCTGCAATCAGTTTCTGCATGCAGTGGTGCAGTGTTGTCGGCCTTCTTGACTTGACCAGCATGCACCATTGTAAACCTAGTCAACACTGGCGACAAAATATGTTAAACATGCCGCAGAGATTGCGCTTTCCGATTCTGCAGTTCTCGGGCAGTGCAGCTGCAACGGCCTCCCGGCCACTGGTGTCCCCAGCATTGTCGCAAATTTGGTTTTACATTCACGGCACATGACCAGCACCCGGGTGGCTCTATCAGTAATGCTCTGGGCTCGACGTCCACAGCCGCGCCCGCCCGCCCCCCGCGCCCGCCTGCCGAGCCCGGCCTCCAGTGCCTGCCCGCACCCACCCCGCGCCCGCGCGCCCACACACACACCCGCACACACAAGCACACACGCCTACACACACCCCCACACACACACACTTGCTGACCGGTCATCCCGTGGGATGCCGTTTGCTAGATTACATCTGTTCGTTCGCATAGCGAAGATCGTTACTTAGTGCCGCCACAGGGGGCCCGGCTCTAATCCGAAGAATTNAATTGCAGGTACGCTGGGATGATCAGTCCCAGTATCCTGAGGTCACCATAGAGAGCTTCGTTGGGCAGAGCTCTATGGGCCTCCTCTGCCCCCCTGCTTCTGTACAATGCTTACATGAGTCCTAAATCCTTAGAGACAGGAGTTGCACACACACAACACCGGTCACAGCCGGTATGCTATTTTCACGCTGCAGTGCGAACTACCAGGATTGGAGCAAGTGTTGAAGCTATCATGACAGACTGGGTGAAACCGAGGTGAACGCCTAACTGCTGAAGCTGGTATTTCGAAGGATGTAGATAGCGAGCGTTACGCTCCCAAACTTGTTGGCTCAGGAGATATTTTGCATGATCAATGGTGTCTCGATGACTCAGCTGAAGATGGTAGTGCTGAGTGAGGCCGCTAGTGTAGACAGGGTCGCGAATCNTCCCAAACTTGTTGGCTCAGGAGATATTTTGCATGATCAATGGTGTCTCGATGACTCAGCTGAAGATGGTAGTGCTGAGTGAGGCCGCTAGTGTAGACAGGGTCGCGAATCTCCACGTCGAACCTGATGACGTAGTTCTGAAAGTCCCAGTGCAAGGAGGCTTCGGCAGCTTTTCGTTTCATGTTGTAGGGAGCGAAACTATTCTCGAGCCCAGTACTGAAGAACAACATCGCGATTGGTAAAAGTAACTAATGGCACAGCAAGGAGCAGTATTCTTTTACATAGCCTTTGCGGATNGTTTTATGAGACTGGGACATCTTCCGGTTGTGTAGCAGCCAATTGTGTTGGCGGCAACTGCTGGGGGCTTTCAAAATGACGAAGCATGTCGTTCATAGCATGATTAAAAGTATTGCGAAAGACTCCTAGTTGGTGAAACATGTCGGTTACCGCGTTGGCCACTTCTGTCATTTGCTCCGAAAACTCAGTTTGCTGTTGAGCTAATTCACGAATCTGCACTTGTAGAGAGTCGAGCTGAGNTCTGTCATTTGCTCCGAAAACTCAGTTTGCTGTTGAGCTAATTCACGAATCTGCACTTGTAGAGAGTCGAGCTGAGACTGTTGTAGGCGCCGTACCGCAAGTTCTTCTTCACGATGATGCATTAGATCAGCGCGAACGCTTTGAAGTTCTGTCTGGGTGTACTGGATCCATCTGGTCAAAGGTAGTAGAGGATCGTGCGCTGATCCCAACACATTGGAGTGCATGGCAACAGACGTGTGNCTGGTCAAAGGTAGTAGAGGATCGTGCGCTGATCCCAACACATTGGAGTGCATGGCAACAGACGTGTGGAAACTACAATGTGATGAGCCTGAAAAAGCTGAAGAATGCAGCAGTAAAGCATGAATCACAAGGAGAAGAGAACAAGAGAGACACTGACGGAACAGTGATTCGTTTGTTCACAGCTGACTTTTCACAGCGAAGGGTATCCAGCGGCAGCAAAATGCTGGTGCAACTGTACAAGCTGACTTTCACGAACAGTTGAGGGCCAAACATGTCTCTCTATATGTAGGCGAGCACAATGAAATGCAGCAGTTCGGTGTCTTTCAGGACCAGCACTGTTAGGCTCA
>BGNK01005283.1:3157-36241 GCA_003297005.1 Symbiodinium sp. clade A Y106 | reverse complement strand
GTCGCAAATGCCGTTACAGCGCCGCTGTCTTGTGAAGGGTGGCTGGCTTGTTCTGCGTTTCTTTGGCAATGTCAACTTATGCCTTCTGCCTGCTGGTGCACTTGGCATTTTGCAAAGTTCGCCTTCTTCAGCATACTGTGAGGCCATTGCTTGCCTGGCTTTACAAGTTCTCCGGGACAGTCACTTCACGAAAACTTGCGGCCACTGGCAGGTTGTTGGACACTCATGAGCGCACGAGTCACGATCACCTGTTGCGCTGTGTACAGTCGGCGGTAGTTTAGGCTAGGTGCCAGTGTACATAGGCTGCTGTTGTTTGGTCGTCGGGACGCTCTTCCTCAAGTGTGGCGGTTCAAAGGGCTCGGCCGATGCAGTCGCTGTGCTCCGCTGTAAGGGCTGCTGGCGGCTGAAACTTCAGTGCCTTTGTTCACTTCGGGCTGAGCCCTTGTGTGCCTTGTTTGCTCTTGCCTGGTCAACGGGACCGGCGTGGCTTGCTCTGCTCCCACTGCTGGCTCGTTCTGGTGCACGGTCCAGCTTCTGGCTACACAACACAGCTGTGCAGCAGTTTCACTGGTTTTCCTCTGGAGAGCCAGTGAAACTTCCGTAGATGTGCAGTCCCCGCTTGCTTGCGGATGTGCGTAGTGTAGTTGCTAGTTGCTGTTTGATCTGTACAGTTTTCTGTTCGTTAACGCTTGGCCTCTGGCCGCGGGAGCTCTTCGCCCGTTCGGAAAGAAAAGAAATTTCCCTTTAATCTTGGATGTCCTGATGTGCTGGCATGCTGAAGCTGTTAGGAGTACTTTTGAGTTAGGTGAGTGACTGCACGTTCGTTTCGTCTCGTTTTTGGTTTAGTTCNTGCTTTGGAGACAGACTACAGCAGAGTTGTTTCACTTCTGCGAGAGCCCAAGACGCTGAGCTGCGCCCGCGTTTGGCTCAAGAAAAAGACCGAGTGCTACGCGCTCTGTTTTTCACAGAGAGCGCATCGTCGCCCGCAGCACAGTTGTCGGGCTCCAGCGGTTGACCCTCCCGCAGGTGCGGGGGACCAGCACGGCAAATCACCAAGGGGTCTTCTCCGAACGAGCTTAACCTTTTTGGAAGTGCGAACCCTCCGGGGATTAACCATTTTGAACTTCTTACGTTTTTGATCCAACCTCGGCATATGCATCTCGATTTCATTGGTCAAGTTTGTCAGCTTCTTATGATTTTCTTCGCAAGGCCTCCATTCTAGGCGAAGCCTTCCGCCGATGTCCATCAAGGAATCAGCCATTTGCATCATCAAGCCTATCAGTGGCCACGTCACCGAGCCACCTTTGCGCAGTGCCACGCATTCGGACTGGGCCATCTTGACTCCAGGGCGAGGAGTGCTTTGCCCGGGCGAACCCTGGGTGATGAAAGGCCTTTCGAGCGTAGAGTCAAAGAAAGGCGGCTGGATGAGAGCGCTTGCAATCCGGACATGGACAACTACACTTCAGCCGAGCTCTCGGGCGATCAGCTGGAGGCCCACTTCCGGAAGGAAGAAGCGCTCGGGCGAATGATCCCGAGTTCCGAGGCGGCCAAGCTGAGGAGTTCGGACCGAACAAGCTGCTGGTCAGTGCGATGGGAGCGATCGGATCGCCCAGCTGACGAAGTGATTGTGAGAGAAGGTGAAGGTAAACGGTTGCCGCTCTGCGTGCGGGTGCTTCCCGCTGACTTGGCATGACCTTCGTGCATGCCGTAGTGCCGAGCATCTTTCTTAATGATGACTTGTGCTCTCCTTTCTGCTGAAGGCAGAATTGCTTCCGAAACCAGGAAGGTGTGTGTCACCATGAGGGGGTCAACCGCTGGAGCGCTGCGCGACAACTGTGCTGCGTGCGACGATGCGCTCTCCACCATGCAAAAGGAGTGAGACCTTTTGTGCTTGGGATGAACATTTAAAAAAAACTTGAATGCCCGGCCCCCTTGCATATGTTTGGATTGGACTTGAAAGAATTTTCTTATCCCTAGAACCCTAATCCATTCGGCTCAACTCGATGACAAGAAAAAGAAGGAAAAGAAAGAAAAGAAGAGGAGAGCTTCGGATAGCTCTGAGATCATCGAAGCAGCCGCTAAAGTGCAAAAGCGGAAGGACGAAAAGATCTACAAGGATCAGACGAGNGAAAGAAAAGAAGAGGAGAGCTTCGGATAGCTCTGAGATCATCGAAGCAGCCGCTAAAGTGCAAAAGCGGAAGGACGAAAAGATCTACAAGGATCAGACGAGCGATCTCGAGTGAGAGATCAAAAGACTCCGTACCCAGCAGTATAAACAAGGGGTCGAACAGAAAACTCCGAGACCAGGAGTATAAACAAGGGTCAAAGATGTGAGAAAGGAGAATGAGGGCGAAAGCCCAAGCAAAGTGGTTTAAACGCGCCACTGTTTCACAAAGAAAAGCACGAAACAAAGCCGTGCGAAAAGAGCTAAGGCTGGAGGCTGAAGCCAACGAAAACTTTTGTGCTGGAAAGCATACGTCAAAAAGTGTACCACGAGCACTACGATCACAACAAAGGTTGTGGAAAAGGCTAGCTGAAAAGCAATGCCGAATGAGGTGAGAGTTTCGACAAGACTACTTCGCGAACCNAAGCATACGTCAAAAAGTGTACCACGAGCACTACGATCACAACAAAGGTTGTGGAAAAGGCTAGCTGAAAAGCAATGCCGAATGAGGTGAGAGTTTCGACAAGACTACTTCGCGAACCGTGACATGGAAAAAGAGTGAGAGTGCTTGTTTTCTTTTGAGTTCTGAAGTGCGACTGTTGTGAAACACAATGGTCAGTTTTACATTTTTCCATTACAGGACTACAAAGAAGATCGACTACGACCACTACGATCCAGCAAGGTGAAGATGAAGCGATAAAGATGCTCAAAGTGAAGCGTGTGAGAAATGATGACGCTCAGATGAGCATGCGACAACTGAAGTGAACGATGGTCGAACGATTGAAGTCGAAGCAAGGTGAAATAACCACCTCGTTTCGAGAGGGCGTAACAAACATTTCATTTGAAGCGTTGTCAGTATTGTAGCCTGATATCGCATGTCTCACCACTGTGCATCCGTANGCGTAACAAACATTTCATTTGAAGCGTTGTCAGTATTGTAGCCTGATATCGCATGTCTCACCACTGTGCATCCGTAGGTCAAACGGAGGCTCAAGACAGCGGACGTAGCGGGAAAAGTGTTAGCACAGTTGCACTCCCGAGGGGCATGATCCGCATATGTAAGCATTGCTTGTGAATGCACATCCGCAGCCCTCAAACCGTGTGAGGAAAAGAGAGCATGGTAGCGGAGCACTGTGCTCCCTACCTGTAGAAGGCCCATAGTGCCCCAAGACTCGAGTCCAACCGTGTTTCACCACATATTTTCTGACCTTCGGAGAAGCTGCAGGTTCCCCTGCCTACTCCTAATCCTTTTCTCCGGCTGCGTTGGTGGCAGCAAATTTTCCTACAAACCGGAGCCCTCAGTGGCAGGCTGGGTTCACAAATTTGGTTGGTGGTGTGGAAAGCAGTGTGAAAGCAACGGTGGTGCAGCGGCTGGCGCAAGGCTTTGTGCTAGCAACTTCAGCGAAGTTTGGTTACTGCCTGGCAGGTTTCGTCTTGCTGAGCAGGGGCCTTCTGCAGGGTTTCTTTGGAGCGAGGATCCAGGGACAATGGCAGCAGAGGCAAGCAATGGTGTGTATGAGCCGGGAAGCCCGGCCAGCCCGATGAGCCCAGCAACGGTTCCCATCGAGCAGGTGGACCTGGTGGTGCGGCGACGCCTGGAACAGGCTCTGAATGGTGTTTTGGGCCGACTGCTCCAGACCACGGAGCGGACAGCAGCGGCAGCAGAGTCACAGGCAAATGTGACCAAGAGCGAGACGCTGCTAAAGAGCATCAAGTGTGATGTGTGGCGCCCAGCCACGCGTGAGGAGGAGCTCAAGACATGGCGCGAATGGTGGCTGCAGTTTTCGACCTGGTTGCTGGCCGTCGAGCCAGCTTCCGAGAAGGACCTGCAGGAGATGGATATCGACACGCCCGTCGACTGTGAACTCATGGACGATGCCACTTTGGCCAGGAGCCAAAGGCTGTATGCTGTGCTGTGCTCCCTGGTGAAAGGACGACCTCTTCTTATCATCAGGGCCTATGATAGCACAAAGGAGGGCTACGAAGCCCTCAGAGCGCTGCGCAAGGAGATGGAGCCCAAGGAGAAGACCAGGACTTTGGCTTTGATGCGGCGCTTGGCTGCATGGGAGTTCAATGCGGGCCAAGGTCTTTACGAGCAGCTGATCAAGTATGAGGAGGCCCTAAAGCAATATGAGACAGCCTCGGGCACGAACTTCCCGGAGGAGCTCTCCTTGGCAACCATAGTCACAGGCCTCCAAGAGCCCCTGCGCAGTCAAGTGCAACTTCGCCTCACCCCAAAGACCACCTACCAGGACATCAGGCAGTGGATTTTGCAGTAAGAGTCGCTCAATGCACCTTGGACGTCGTCGGTGATGGGCGGCATCAACACTTCGAAGAAGAACGGCAAGGACGACCCCCAGCCCATGGAGGTGGACCGCATCAAGGGCAAGGGAAAAGGAAAAGGCAAAGACGGCAAAGGCAAGAAGGGCAAGAGCGGCAAGGGCGATGGAGGCAAAGGTGGTGGCAAATGGAACAGCCAATGGAAGGGCCAATGGGAATCATATGGAACTGGCTCGGGGAGAGGCAAGGACAGCAAGGACGGCAAGGGCAAAGACGGAAAAGGGAAGAAGCCAGATGGAAAGGGGCAAAGCAAGCGGCAACTTGTGCCATAACTGCTGGCAGCCAGGACACTGGAAGAACGAGTGCCCTTGGAAGTCCCAGCCCAAGGGAAGTGTGAGACAAGTGGAGGAGACGATCCAGCAGCAGGCCGCAAGCTCTAGCCAGTCAAATGCATCAACAAGCGCAGGCGCATACAGGACCCCGAGCACCGTGAATATGATCAAGGCTGGCTATGGAAACACGATCTCCACACCGCCGGGATGCAATGAAGCCCTCATCTTTGATATGACCGAGGGCGACGAGGACCTCGAGGACTTTGCGCTCGAGGGCTCGGACGTCCTTGTGATTGAGGCGGCGGATGAGGACCTCTATAATATCCCGGTCTTCCCGATGGACGCTACGGATGGTGACGGCGTGTGGACCGTGTGGAACGAGGACCACGAGACCGCAGCAAGCTGGGAGCCAGAGGATCAGCCCATGACCGTGAACATGGTGAAGGTGGCCGAGACCATTGGGGTTATAGTTGACTCCGGGGCGGACGTGTCAGTAGCGCCCCTTTGCTACTCCACGAAAGGCTGCCAAGCCACGGGACCAAAGATCATGATGCAGGACGCCCAGGGCAGGCACATCTATGACAAGGGAGCCCGCAACCTCACGTTGGAGGTCACGGCCGATGACGGCACCCTGGTTATCCTGCGCGAGCGCTTCAACATAGCAAACGTGAGCTCGGTGATCCTGTCACTGGGAAGGCTCTTGCGCAGTGGCTGGAGCCTAGCCAGCAGAGACGGCAACCCGCTGATCACCCGAGGTGCTGTGAGCATCCCGGTCCGGTTGCGCAGGAACACTCTGCTCATAGCGGCGGTTGTTGCAGCGATCTCCCTGATGGACTCAGGACTTTTGCCGCCTGAGCTGGAGTCCCTCTGCGGCATCAAGGATGGCACATCCTCCCTTCAGGCCTCCCGGTGCTCATCAGCAACAATGTTTCAGAGTTTCCGCTGGAGAGCTCCGTCTGGAGCCAGGATGACTGGGCCTGGGTCACGAGATTTGTGCGAAAGGAGCCAGCAAGTCGCCAACCTCGACCCGGTGACGTTTGGGTCCAGGTCTTCTCCGTTACGACCGGGGAATTTGAAACAATGACCCGGACCTTAGCGGGTATAGACGAGGAGCTTGTGGGGAATCACGACATAGTCCTTCTTTTCCATGTCGAGGAAATCCCCAAGACCTTGCTGAGCGAGCCCGGCGATTTCTTCAAGGAGCCCGAAGTGGATGAGCCTCCTGCTCTTCCAGAAACGGGATGGCGGTGGATGATGGCGCGGGTCTTGGCGATGACCCTCTTGAAGTTGCTGGCGAGCGTGGTCTACGCGGAGAAGGGGAAGATGACGAACCAGGTGGAACCATGGATGATGTGGACCTCTCCTTCCAGACTCCCCTCAAGGATCTGCGTCGCCTCTGTGAGCAGCTCGACCTCCCGAAGAGCGGGTCAAAGGGAAAGGTCCTCAAACGCCTCAGAGACTACCGCGACCTCTCTGAGCGACAGCTTGCGACCAGTGTGGCAAAGAAGCTCTACCAAGAACGTGACCGAGATCCGACAACACTGCCTACGCCTGTCTTGCCAAGCGCCATGCAACAGGAACTACATGCAATCACTCACCAGCCGTTTGCGGCATGGTGCCCGGCGCGCGTGATGGGCAGAAGCCGGCAGTCCCGCCATGGGGAAGGACGATCGGCTGCAGAAGAGGGTGCAGTCCCAGGGGCCGCAAAGTAAAGTACACCACGCAAATTGACTTCTGCTACACCTTCACCCGCAGCAAAGGCGAAGAAATCGAGGAGCCCAAGGACGGCGAGGAGCCCAAGGACGGCGAGGAGCCCAAGGACAGCGAGAAGCCCAAGGACAACGAGGAGGCCAACCAACCGGATTTTCAGGACCAGCATGGCCTTAACCTAGTGTGCGCAGAGGCAACGACTGGATGGGTTATGGCATTACCGCTGGCAGCCAAGGGGACCGCGACCTTGAAGAGAACGACGGAAGCCCTCACCAGGCTTAGTTTGCAGCTCGCAGGCGGGAATGAGGTGATCATTCAAGCAGATCCGGAACCCTCAGCAAAGCAGATACTACATGCATTTCAAGCTTGCCGGTCAAAGCTGGGTCTTCGAACCACGACCCGGGAGGCACCCAAAGGATCCCATGCATCCAATGGGGTGGCAGAGAAGGCGGTGTCCACCGTTCGGGCACACGCCCGCACGCTGAAGGCTGACCTGGAGAGCCGTTTGCAGATCGAGATCTCAGGTCACCTCCCGGTGTATGCCTGGATGCTCCGCCACAGCAGCTTCATCCACAACCGGTTCTTCGTCACCAGCAAAGGGCTTCCACCATACGAGGTGGTCAATGGCACCAAGTACAAAGGCAAGCTCTTGGTGTTTGGCGAGCAATGCATATTCTATGCTGGGTCACGCTACAAGGGTGACCTGCAGTGGCGCAAAGGTGTGTGGGTTGGAATCAATGAGCGCAACCAGGCGCATGTGTTGCTGACACCAGATGGGGCAGTCGAGTCCCGGTCCATCCGAAGGCTCCCGAGTGAAAACCAGTGGTGTGCCGAGGCTGTGGTCGGGGCTAGGGGACTGCCCTGGTCCTACGGAGGCAGCGCCAAGCGAAAGAGACCGATCTACACATCACAGCGCATTCCTGTTGCCCGACACAGCATCGCTCGAGGAGATCGCAAAAGCAGCAGGGCGAGCAGCGGCTGAGACAATAGCCGCAGGGACCCCAGTGGCGCCTCAAGCAGCAGGCGGGGATGAGGCAGGCTCGGACAACGACAAGCTCATCTTCAAGCAGCTCTAACCCCAGCAGCTGGATCAGCAAAGGCAGTTCCAACAGCAGGTGGCGTAGCAAAGGCAGTTCCAGCAGCAGGTGGTTCAGCAAAGGCAGTTCCAGCAGCAGGTGGTTTAGCAAAGGCAGTTCCAGCAGCAGGTGGATTAGCAAAGGCAGTTCCAGCAGCAGGTGGTCTAGCGAAGGCAGTCCCAGCAGCAGTTCCGGCGGCATCCAGGCCACAGGGATCAGGCTCCATGCCCCAAGGTGAACAGCCAATGGATGTCGATAGCAATCGTGCCAGAAGTTCTGCCGAGCTGGACCTAGGACTTGAAGGTCAGCCGAAGCGGCCCAGGCTGGTGCTTGATCGCCCCATTGTGTCGCCAACACCAAGCTCTCTGTATCCACCCGGCTACGCAGGCATCAACGAGATCCATGGTGATGTCCTCCTTGAGGAGGAGGCGTGCTGGGAGGAATGGCTTGGTGACGTCGAGCAAGTACTTGACAATGAGCGAGAGTGTGACAATGAAGCCTGGAACGCCAATGGTGATAGGCCTCCGAGCTTACCACCCCAGGAGCTGCAGGAGATGGACCACAGAAGCGACAAGACGGAGGTGAAGAGGCTCATTGAGATGAATGCACTCGGTGCCCCGCGACCTGATGAGGATACCAGCATGTATCCTCGACTGACGACCAAGATAGTCCGCGATTGGCGGCGCAGGCCGCACTGGGTGCGAAGAAGCCGCCTAGTGGCCCGCGAGTTTCGCACGTGGGCGCCGTGGAGTGATGAACTCTTTGCACCTGCGTCCACGCTTGGAGCCATCCATGAAGTGATCGCGGTGGCGTTGGCAAAGGGGCTGGAGATTGTGACCCTCGATGTGCGTGACGCCTACTTGAATGTTCCGCAAAGAACCCCGGTGGTGATCACAGTGGATGCGTCATTGGTCTTACATCCTTGAGAGACTCCTCCCGGGCCAGAGGATTGCAGCTGCAGAATGGTTTCAGTTTGTGAGGGAGATCCTCAATGAAGGTGACCTGGAGAACTTTGTGAAGGAGCCCACTTTGTTCCGATCGAAAGAAGCGGCCGAGGACACCAACATGATCTTGCATTCCGATGATGGCTTGCTGGCTTCAACCCGAGAAGCGCGAGAGAGACTACTTCAAACAATGGGCACAAGAGTCGAAGTAAAGGTCAGTGAGCCTTTGCTCGCAGTTGGCGATGAAGTGGAGTTCCTCAAGCGGCGCTACATCCTGACCGAGGAGGGCGTGATAATGATGTCGGGGACAAAGCACCTTGAAGGCCTACTCAATGCTCTGGGCCATGACATCAAAGAGAGGGACTCGCCTGCCGATGCGACTTTTCTGGAGCCCGACAACAGTGCCGAGCTGAACCCCGAGAAGAAGCAAATGTACCAGGAGTCGGTAGGCCGCCTCCTCTACCTCAGCCACACCCGTGCCGACCTCCAGTTCAGTGTTTCAGTTCTTGCAAGCAAAATGGCGAAACCGACAGTGACCTCCTGGAGGTGGCTTACTCGGGTCACTGGGTACCTCAAGAGACTGCCCGAAGTCGGATTTCTGATCCGGCCCTTGCGGCCGGGAGCCAACCTTGAGCACAAGGGCGAGGGTAGCCTAGCCGATGGAGCCACAGTGTGCCTAGAGGGAGTCACTGACTCTGACTGGGGGGGTTGCAAGCGCAGCCGGCGCAGCAGATCGTCAGCCCACTTCTACCTTGGCGGGCCCTTGATGGCAAGCCACGTGAGAGTGCAAAAGAGTATTTCTCTGAGCTCGGGAGAAGCCGAGTTTGTGGCCATGGTGGGTGGTGCAGCGGAGATGATTTTTCTCAAAGATTGCCTAAGTTTTCTTCTCCGAGAAAAGGTCTTCATCGAGGCAATCGCCCGGAGCGACTCGGCCGCAGCCCGCGGCATGGCACAAAGGCTTGGAACCGGGCGTGTGAGACACTTGGCCTGCGGCCTGCGGACTGATGTGGGTCCAGGCAAGCATCAAGGAGAAAATCTTCAAAGTTGCCCCCATCAGTGGAGCCCGAAACCCGTCGGACCTTGAGACAAAAGCCTTACCAGGGCCAAGAGTGCGACAGCTACTGCACTACTCGGGTGCACGCCTTGAGGACGGTACCCAGTACGGCCAAGAGGACGCAGAGGAAGCCGAGCAGAAGGCCATGATTCGGCAGATTGTCACCAACGGTGTGAAGAAGCCGGCCTTCAAGAATGTGCTTCCCATCCTCCTGGTACTGGCCCAAGTGGTTGGGTCGGAAGGCGCAGTTGTTGAGGGCTTGAGCCTGGGATTGGCAATGGCAAGCTTCGAAAAGGTTGTCTTTGAGGCAAGCTATGTGATTTCATCAATTTTGGTCAAGGCCTTCATTTTGTTGGCCGCTCCCTTCGGCATCTTGTGGCTGATCTGGGTGGGCCTGAAGAGAGCCATGACGACTACCCCTCCGAAGCCGGAGGCCAAGCAGCCCACACAGCAGCAAGCTGAGATTGGAGTCCAGGCGGTGATCAAGTCGCGTGAAGAACAAGCTTGGGCGGATGAGTACGTCAACCGAGCCAACTACTTAAGTGAGCTGCTTGCTGAGTGCCGTAGAGAGAACGAACAAATGGGGACGGCTCTCCGCAATGCGAGAGAGGAGCTAAGGGCGCTCAGGGCCAATAGGCCACAGGTGCCAGCCCGCCTGTCTGTTGCTGTGAGTCGCGGGCGAGTCTTCCATTTACCTGGTTGCCATAGTTTAAGGTCGAGTGGGAATGTTAGGTCGTTCACTGCTTGCCAGTATTGTTTTCCGGGAGCAACTGGGTGATGCGATGACATGTTTTCCAAAATGTCCTCGAGGCGGGGTGTTAGCACAGTTGCACTCCCGAGGGGCATGATCCGCATATGTAAGCATTGCTTGTGAATGCACATCCGCAGCCCTCAAACCGTGTGAGGAAAAGAGAGCAAAAAGTGAAGTGCGTCCGTTCCGTGGTTTAAAGAGAAGTGTTGGTAAAGGTTTTAAACTTTCACAATAGCAAATTTGAGATCGTGCGCCGGCGGGCCAAAGTTGCGCCATCTCCGCCAGCGGTTCCAAACGGGACAAGTTGGCTAGTTAGGCCGTCTAGTGCGATTCGTGTTTTCTTTTGCTGCAAACTTGTCTGCCGTGTTCGGACACATAGAACCCCACGCACGCACACGCGCACGCACGCGCACAGACACACAGCGCGTAGACACAAAGGAACGCAGACACACAGACAAACAGCCACACACACACACACGCACAGACACCATTTCGTTTTTTGAATCATTTTGTCACTGTCCACATGAAGAGGCACTTGGAGTTTACCATGCTGTCCACTGTTCGGATCTTCGCGGTCATGGCTGAAGACAAAGCAAAAGAAATAAGTGGTGCCTCGCAAAGGATACTTAGTTCTTGTGGAAGACCACGCAGCATAATCCAGTTCAAGCTCTGGGAAATCGATTGGCAGAGTATCCCATTCCCAAACACCGGACATCTCTGTTTGATGCACCCCTCTGATTCCTCTAGGGACTGGCAAGAGAAGAACGAATGTGTCATGATGTGTCCTCCAGTCCTCTAGTGGAATTTGGAAGCCCGAATGCAGCAGCACCATAAATAGTTGAATGCAAGACTGGCTGCTTGCTGCCCGTGATTCTTTGGCTCGAAAGTCGCACACTGTACCCAATTATGCCCAATTCCTATGTTTGCTTGAGTTGCAATGATGCAGCGCAGCTGTCACATCGCTTTGCATGCCGCGGCTATGATCGGCAGCTTTGCTTTCATGTGTTGCATCGCATCGTGACTTACGCGGCAGCCATGCCTACCATCTGTTCTCGGCATGCTGTGTGTAACAGTTTGTGACAACTGTGCCGAAAACTACTAGACATGGTCTGTTGCATCCGCAGGCTGCCGTGCTGCTGTGCAGCAGGTCCTGGTTGCTCCCGGAGCTCAGGATGGGGAACGAAGATTTTGTTTGAGGGTTTGTTCTGGCGTTGCCTTTAGATCACAAGTTCTGGCACACTTGTGAACGCTGTGCACCTGCCGTGACTACCCGTAAGAGAGGACGCTTGATGTCCAAGATGTCCGCTCTGATAGCAAAACCCATAGCGGCCAACCCTAAACTGCTATATGCTACGCAAGACCCACAAGGCCACCGGGTACCGCCTGACTGGGTATTGCGGCCTATCCCCACTGATCGATGAGGGTCAGCACTAGTTATAGTGCTTTCTAGGTTGCACAAGAGTCCAAGAGGTTGTTAACTGCTGCTCCCTCGCAACATAGGACCTCATATCGTAAGCCTCTGCACCGTACTTTTGCAGTACTGGGTGACTCGTTTGATCACCGCATGTACAGCCTTTGCACGCGCCTCGGACCGTTTGACATCCTGTGATCTGGACGTACAGGGGATGGTGGAAGGCTCGCAGGAGACCCCTACTTTGTGAAGGCCGCTAACTGGTTGTCAGACCAGTTTGATGGCGGCGAGGGGGGCTCGTTGTTCTGACGGAGAAAAAGGGGGAGGGTTATTGTCCTTGATTTGGCAAGAGTATGAACTGCTTGCCCCCTTGAAGCTTTGTCTGTCTGTGTATCTAGAGCACCCAACACGACAGTCAAATACGCAGTTCCGTAGCACCGAGAATTGGTCAGGATGCTCGTGAGTCAGTCTTTGAAGACGTGACCCTCCTGCAGAGTTCCTCGCCATGCATACAAGCTCGAAGCTTTTCCTTTGATTATCTTAGGTTGCGATTCTCAATCATGTGAGTCCAGAGGGTTGTGTTTTTCAGTAATGTGAGTCTAGATGATTCTTAGTCTGTCGTGGTCGTAGCTGTGGTGGGAGCAGG
Organism: Symbiodinium sp. clade A Y106; assembly: GCA_003297005.1. Taxonomy (NCBI): domain Eukaryota; class Dinophyceae; order Suessiales; family Symbiodiniaceae; genus Symbiodinium; species Symbiodinium sp. clade A. Next base: position 23,873 of record BGNK01005283.1, on the reverse strand, counting down.
GACAAGAGGTGGGGCTCCCCTGAACCGGATCTATCGGGAACTCGGAAACCTCGGAGGAGCAAGGCCTTAGTGGGTTTTCCTTCGCTTTGGGCTGGCTGAAGTGGGGGCTGACAGGGCTGCATGGTCTTCCGGCGGAGGTGCTAGTGCCACTGCAGTCATTGTTGAAGCATTCTGGACCTTCTGATCTCGGCACAGTCTACGATGTTCAGAACAGCAATTTGCATCGCCTTATCCAGCAGCATCGATTCGGCAAGCAAAGCACGGTCCGAACGGTAAAGCAGACTGGAACCATAGTTGTTTCTTGGTCCGCGACATCCTGAGATTGTGCGCAACAAACCCGGGAGAAAAAAACATGGACCGTGGACCTTGACCCCGCCGCTGTAAGGTTCCAGAGCCGCGACCTTCAGAGGATACACAGATGCCCAGGAAGCCGCAAGATTCTGGAGTTGCTTCGGTTCCAGCAATGTTGCTCCACATACGTTTAGGCAGCGGCACATGGCGCAGGAGCAGGTTTAATTAGATGGATGTAGAAGCGGAGGCAGGCGGGAGCGCCTCAGCCGTTTCTACCCAGACCCAACATGTTGTGGAGGAGCCGGCAAATTTGAGCTATGCCGTGCGTGGCATGCCAATGTTGAATCGGTGTCCAAATGCACATGGCGGAAACGACTGCGGTTTCAAGGTGTCTCGGCCTGCAACGGAGTGAGCAGCTATCTGTAAACGCATGCACACGCTGCCCACCGCAATATGAAAATACAGAGGCAGAGGACAGGGAGTGGGGAGGTCGAGGCGGCAACGATCCGGAGGTGTGGCGGTCCATTGCTGCGCTACAGTAAAGCAAGGGGGGATCCTTGTGAAAAACTCTAACCGCTTCGGCCGGGGCCGAGACATCAAGAGATGCGAACTGCAAGTGCTGAGAGCACTGAGGAATTGTGTTATGACCATGACTCGATGCATGTTCACGTGTGCAGAGCTGGTCTTTGGAGCAGGGACGTGATTGCACCTCTGTTGAGGAATCCTGCATTGGGAATGCAAGGAATGAGCAGGTGCAAGTGGTTGCCTCCTTGAGTAGCCCAAATTAAGAATTAATTAGACTACTGTTTCCGAATGTCCGCAAAATACTGTAGCACGTACTCCGTAACGTTCCAAAAAGTATAGGATAATAATGTGGTGCTGCGATGCTGTGCGGATCCCGGGTTGCGGGTGGCAGTAGTAGTACAGTAGCAGTAGTAGTAGCAGTAGTAGTAGTAGTAGTAGTAGTAGTAGTAGTAGTAGTAGTAGTAATAGGAATAGGAATAGGAATAGGAATAGTAATAGTAATAGTAATAGTAATAGTAATGGTAATGGTAATGGTAATGGTAATGGTAATGGTAATGGGAATAGGAATAGTAATAGTAATAGTAATAGTAAAAGTAATACTTAGTAGTAGTAGTAGTGGTAGTAGTAGTAGTAGCAGTAGGAGTAGTAGTAGTAGTAGTAGTAGTAGTAGTAGTAATAGTAGTAGTAGCTATGCGCGCCCCCAGGCGCCTGGTGTTAACCTCTGTTTTTCTGCGTTTTTGGGCGTTTTGCTAGGGCCGCTAGGGTGCCGGGGGGGGGTTGGGGGGGTGGGGTGAAACACTGATGTTACACATCCAGGTGCCTGTCTGTTTCACGTATCACTTGCATGTATCCATGCCTGTTGCTCAAGGTTCTAGCAGAGTACAATCTACAGCTGTGCGCCTGCAGTAAAAGAGACTCCTGTGTGCCTGTGTTCCTGTACGCCTTGCGAACCAAGCCAAGTGCGCCATGCTAGTCAAGCTCTGCGGGCGCGAGGCCCAGGGTGTACTCCAAAAGCACACGTGTTGGATTCCCGACACAGCGGGCGTCCTCCAACGTCATTGGAGGCAGGGACAGCACAAATCTTGGCCCGCGTAGCGGGCCACCCTAGTCACCGGCCCAGCGGAGGTTGGCCTCACGGAGGAAACGGCACGCTTGCTTCGAGGCTGGTGCGCCCATAAGCTTCGCTCCGTCCTCAGCCAGCCGGCTCATGTGAGCCGCATACCCACTGCTGACCTGTTCAGGCTGCACTCCATCCGAGGGCGCGAGAAAAACCTTGTTCGCCCTTGCGCGCAGCTCAGCCAACTCCTGTTGTGGACTGAGGAGATTGCCGTCGCGGGCTTCCAGGGCTGCAACTTTTGGAGGGTTTTGTAGGCAAGATGCTGATTACCCTCCTCTATCGAAGTGTCAACCTCGCCAAGAACGCCGCTAATCTGTCCTTTTTGGATTGTTGACCACTTGTTTATGAGCTTCGTGCGCCAGCGCCAAATCCTGAGCCTGAGAACCAGGCTCACCCAAACGGTCCGGGTTAGGGGAACGGGGAGGCTGTGCCACAGAGGCCACCGCAGGCTGTGCCAGCCGGGGGGACAGAGGTGCACTTTTGATGGCACTGGTCATAACATCTGCGTGCCCGACATCACATGTATCATGTTCTCCCTCTGTATCTGCAACAATTCGTGTGTGAGTAGATGAAAGGGAGCAGTCGGGTTCCGCCGACAGCTGTGCTGACGGGGGTCAGGGTACCCTACGTCAGTGATGTCTGCGCCTGCACGTGGCACATTTACCTTAGAGGTCCACATGCGCCTAGTAACCGGCCCCAAGGGGACCTCTCGACGCTGTCGAGGTTTCGGATAGAAACGTTCCGCAGCTAGCGCCAGCAGGTCGTTCCAAGCTTGTGGATGGTGACAGGACGCGATGCGCTCATTGACCCGCTGCATGGCCTGGGCCGTATTGTCATGAGCTCGACCGGAGGCCTGTAAGGCAGTCAGGTCGCAGCTACTTGTTTGCCCCCTCTGTGCGTGTAGCATCCGCATGATAGGAACTTCAGCCAGAATTGGTAAGTGCCCGCCTTGCTTCCAGGTGGCAGTTCGCCCATGGTCTGGCCTGTTTGGCCTTAGCTCTCCCGCACTAGGCTCCTTAGTCAGGACGATATTATTTGCGTTGCAGTCTGTCCCTGCATGAGTGCGTGGCAACTGGACACTGCCATGTGTTCAAAGCCGCTAGTCGAAGCTTGACCAATAGATTGGTCAAGTTGACCTCATCCGGAAGTAGTTCATCCGGTGCGATAACCCGCTGTCCTACAAGGGCAGGACATGGTTGGACCGACGTGTTGAAGTCTCCAGCCACGATCAGGGAGTCTCGCTTCGGGACCTGTTTCACAGCTTTCGACAAGGCAGAAAGAACCCGGGCTCTGTCGTCTTTGTTAGCCTGTAGCGTCTTGGCCGCCGACCAGACGTGCTGATAGACAGCAGCTACAACAATTCGCCCCTCCCAATTGGCTCGAACCTCCAAGACTCCGCTTTGGAGCCATTCCTTCCAACGAATCCGCTGTTTGTCACATTTAGGTGAAAAAAGAACCATTACGCCATCAGCGATGGTTGTGGAAGGACCATCGTCTGTGTTTTTCCTGGACCTACGCTTCCTGATAGATCCAATGGGTGTAAATTTACACCCCCAGCCAATTTACACCCCCGCGGGGGTGTAAATTAATTTACACCCCCAACCCTGGGGGTGTAAATTTACACCCCCAAATTCGAGATTTGAGGGTGTAAATTTACACCCCGGGGTGTATACACTTTTGGGTGGGGGTGTAAATTTACACCCCCAAATTCGAGATTTGAGGGTGTAAATTTACACCCCGGGGTGTAAATTTACACCCGCCCACCCAAAAGTGTATACACTTTGGGGGTGGCCGTTTTTCATGGAAAGAAGGTTTGTTGGGTTGTGAAAGGGGGAGCGGAGGGAAGGGGAGGGCAGGGGAGATCCAGATTGTCCGATTTTCATGCACGTGTACATATAGTTTTGCAAGGAAATCGTGCATACTTCTGGAGGGAGAGAGAGGGCTGGATGGCCCGATGTATCGGAGATTCTGGATACATGTGGAGACAGATCCAGATTGTCCGATTTTCATGCACGNCATACTTCTGGAGGGAGAGAGAGGGCTGGATGGCCCGATGTATCGGAGATTCTGGATACATGTGGAGACAGATCCAGATTGTCCGATTTTCATGCACGTGTACATAGTTTTGTGTGTTAAATTCGATGTAGGAAGGAGATTTGTGTACATGTGGAGAGGGCTGGATGGCCCGACTTTCGTGCACGTGTATATACACAATTCGGAAGGCAGGGGAAGAAAAGGACGTGTTTTGGTAGATGTGGAGAGGGCTGGAGGGCCCGATTGTTTCATGCAAGTGCACACATACTTCCTTATATACACTTTTATAAGTTTCTTTGGCTCAGTAGCATTTTGTGTGGCTCAGGAGAAAAAGAAATTATATGGACCGTGCGCTGGAACGTATATTAGACATTGCAGACACTGTGTGCAGCCATGAGCGGTTTGGATTTGCACCCAATGGCCAGGCTCACAGATAGTGAGGGCAAACGCCTGGATGCCATCATCAAAGCTGTTGGTTCCCGCCTCGACAAGGAGCTTCGCAGGAACGTAGAGGAACCGGATGAGAGCGACATTTTTGAGAGTGCCTTGGCTGCTGTGGTAGCCTATGTGGATGCTCGCACCGTTGACGACATCACGGGTGCTGTCGCCAAAGCAAAACCCGGCCCTGCACGTGGACCTTCTGTAGAGGTTCGGACGGCTCCTGTTCCCAAAGCAAAATGCCCCCGGATCCCTGTTGGAACCAAGCGGGCACGGCATGAGTAGTCATCACACAGGAACACGTACATATTGTGTACAGACAGAGATGTAGAGGAGAAGGATATAGTGAGGAAAAGGATATTGCATGGAAAGGGCTGGATGGCCCAATTTTGAATGTCTGTGCAAATTTTTGTGCTCTGTATGTGATGTGTGCGTGCTGTGCTCAAGAAGGGAAATTGGATCTCGCTTCTTCTTCGTGTGTGGAACATGGAGCCACAGCCGGAGATGGTTGTTGAAAACAATGCGACCACGATCTTGCAGGAGCGAGTCTTGNCTTCTTCGTGTGTGGAACATGGAGCCACAGCCGGAGATGGTTGTTGAAAACAATGCGACCACGATCTTGCAGGAGCGAGTCTTGATCGACAACCTTTTCGATCTTTATTGGATGTTGCTTGAGGTCTACATCCAGAAGAAATTCTTTGCAGCCTGGTCTGGCAATACCAGAAGGCGAAGTTCGGAGTCATGATCTGGCCGAAAGTGTATACACTTTTGAGAAGAGTGTCTGCAACTTTGNGAGGTCTACATCCAGAAGAAATTCTTTGCAGCCTGGTCTGGCAATACCAGAAGGCGAAGTTCGGAGTCATGATCTGGCCGAAAGTGTATACACTTTTGAGAAGAGTGTCTGCAACTTTGGAAAAAGGCTGCAACGTGTGGAGAGAGGGCTGGATGGCCCGAGAGAGTGCAGTGCACCTTTCTAGATCGGTGTGTTTTATGTGTTATATATGTGTATATACAGTTGAAGGAAGAGGAGATTCTGGATACATGTGGAGACNGAGAGAGGGCTGGATGGCCCGAGAGAGTGCAGTGCACCTTTCTAGATCGGTGTGTTTTATGTGTTATATATGTGTATATACAGTTGAAGGAAGAGGAGATTCTGGATACATGTGGAGACAGGGCTGGATGGCCCGAATTTCATGCACGTCTACTTTTAATTCGGTGCCTTTTTTCTGGGGGGCATGTAGCAGAAAAGGAAATCGTGCATACTTCTGGAGGGAGAGAGAGGGCTGGATGGCCCGATGTATGCATAGAAGAACGATGCACTTCGTGCATGTTGGTGGCCCACAAGGAAAGAGAAAAAATATAGGAACTCTTTATATATATATATATATATAGGAGACGGATGCACAAAGGAAAACCAAAGCAGCATGGAAATGCTGGAATAGCTCGCCTGGATTGCTTGGTGCAACTCGGCCGAAAGTGCCCAAAATCCCTAAATAAACAAATAAATAAGTGTATATACATATATATATATTTTTATGTATAACCCTATACATATATATATATACACACATATATATATATATATATATATATATATATATTAAATGTATAACCCTATATATATATATATATATACACATAGAACCCCGTACAAACCGCCCAACAAGGCAGAAGGAATAGGAGCAGAAGTCCAAGCAAAGAATTGTGGCAGATCCGAAGGTGACACCTTCTGAGATCCGAGAATGCCTTGAGAAGTACCTGGATAGTGTGCACTGGTCCCCCCTGCTGGGGGACCACGGGTCTGGCACTGGAAAACCAAGCCGTGTGCAGTCTGGATGGCAAAAACATCAGCATTGATATTCGATTTGCTGGAAGTGGCCAGGAACGGGAAGATGNTCCCCCCTGCTGGGGGACCACGGGTCTGGCACTGGAAAACCAAGCCGTGTGCAGTCTGGATGGCAAAAACATCAGCATTGATATTCGATTTGCTGGAAGTGGCCAGGAACGGGAAGATGTTTTCAAAGAAGTTGTGCACGGCCCTGGAAAGAATGACCGAGAGCGGGGCCATCAAGAACACTTCCGGGTCGAAGCAGGACGACTTCATCAGTCACGTGGACATTACCATCCGCATCCTTCTTTCACATTTTCGAACTTGCAGAAGCAAGAAGGAAGCGAAACAGGCTGTGCTCAACAGGCTTCAGGGGGCAGACCGTTGCAAGGCAGGGGGAGGGGGCAGGACCGTCGCAAAAACAGGTTTGTGAACATGTATATGTATATATATATGTATGTGTATATATGCATATATGTATGTATGTGTGTCTTTGTATGCTTGCAGGTCCAGAAGACCGTGGAGGCTTTGGTTTTGCCAGTGGACGACAGCGGGGAGGACGACCCTGCTACTTTGGAGGACTCAATCCAGATTGCGATCAAGGAACAGGACGAGGACGAGGAGGAACCCCAAGTGAAGAAGGAAACGGAAGCGGACCTGGACAATGTTTTCTTTCGGAACTCGAAGCTGTTCGACGTGGATGCGGACGAACCGGAACCGGATGTGNAGGACGAGGAGGAACCCCAAGTGAAGAAGGAAACGGAAGCGGACCTGGACAATGTTTTCTTTCGGAACTCGAAGCTGTTCGACGTGGATGCGGACGAACCGGAACCGGATGTGTGCCTTGCAAGCCAGGTTGATCCTATCAGAAAGGCAACCCAGTCCTCCTCTAGCAGCCGAAGCTTCTTGACGGAAATAAATATTTTGAAGCTTCCAGCCCAACACAAACCGTCTGCGTCGTGGGGGAAAAACTCGAAGCGGAAAGCAAAGATGCCGGCCGAAATCTTGCAGTCTTCGGAGTCAGAGGAAGAGAGCATTGAGCCAGGGAAGATGGTCAAGAAGAAGAAAAAGCAAGAGAAGAAGAACAAGAAGCTAATCAAGAACAAGCAGGAGAAGAAGAAGAACAAAAGAACAAAGACACAAAGACTAATAAGAAGAAGGACAAGAAGGATGAAATTGAGGATCCAGGAAAGGTTGCCGGCAAAGCCATGAAAACAAAGGTCGGCAACAAGGAGAAGGAGGACCAAGATGAAAAGAAGGAGCAAACCGGAAAAAGGAAAAGCTTTGGAGGCTTCAAAGTTCCACTGCAGGACCCAGCCAAGCTGAGATTCCAGACCATGATGGAGGTGTTTTTTGAAATCCTTGTCCCCAAAGCGGCAACCCCCAAGGCTGACCCATGGAAGGCCGGTTTGTATACATGTATGTCTCGTGTGTGTGTGCATGTGCTGTTGTTGTTGTTGTTGCTGTTGCTGTGTTGGTTTTGTGCAAACAGGTCGAATGGTACAAGTACAGCTACAGCGGGGCGAAGGATCTGGAGACCAAGAAGGCTCACAGAAAGTTTTTCAGGAGTAAAGCTCGCAAGTTTCTGAAGGATAAAGGGCTCGAATGAAGCAACTTCTGTTTCAGCAGAAAGCAGCCGGTCAGAGAACTCTTCCGTCTCACGGCACACAAAGCAACCGCTCGGAAAAACAAAAACGCTGGATGGCCCCTGGTGTGGTGCTTTGTGCTAATTGTGATACGGCGAGGGCTGGATGGCCCCTGTGTGGCGTGGTGCTTTCAGGATGCTGTGTATATATGTATAAATGTNGAGGGCTGGATGGCCCCTGTGTGGCGTGGTGCTTTCAGGATGCTGTGTATATATGTATAAATGTGGCTCAAGGACTTGGACACAGCATCGCCGTGCTTGTGAGATGGGAACATCTCCCTGCTCGGTCCCCTCGGAGTCTTGTTTCACACAAGACATGGCGGAATGGGGAAAGGAAGTGAAGCCTTCCGGGCGCCATGGAGCCGATCCAGGAGGAGAAGGCAAGCCTTCTTTTTTTCAATCTAAAAAATAAACCCTACATAACTCCTTATATAACCTTTCTCTCTATACCCAGTGGACAGGAGCTCAGAAATTTCGGGACGATTTGCGAGGAATGTGGCGGCAGATGTGCAATGCCATTGGGTCGAGTATGTCTTATGAAGACTTCCTCGACATGCTGGTGGACCTGTGCGAGAAGGCCTACCGCAAGAAAAAGATTGCGACCCAGACCAACAGAAGCTTTTTCATGTCGTGCTGCGACATGGAAAAGAAGAAGACCGGGCGGCAGNTCGACATGCTGGTGGACCTGTGCGAGAAGGCCTACCGCAAGAAAAAGATTGCGACCCAGACCAACAGAAGCTTTTTCATGTCGTGCTGCGACATGGAAAAGAAGAAGACCGGGCGGCAGGACCTCACCGTGGAAGAGTTCCTGCAGTACACGACGGACAGTATCGTGGAGAAGGAGAACCTGAAGAAGGAGAAGGAGAAGGACAAGGACCCGGAAATGAAGAATGCCCCGTGGAGGAAATATCCACCACCGCTGCCAAAGCCACCATCTCGTGAGGGTGCTGCCTCAGGACTGTGTATATAATACACACACACACACACACGCACCCGCCTAAACCCCCTTAGCACCCCATAGCCCTCAGTGCCCTGAACATTGTGCAGGATCCTCGGATCCTGCCGGGTCCAAGGAGGAGCCTGATTTTTCCCCTGACGATGCCCCTGGGAAGCCACCAGGACCATGCGGTGTGTATCTTTTGTATATATGATAAATATATATATATATATATATATGTATATATATATAGAAAACGTACACACACATATACATATATATATATAAAACTTTTCTGTGTGAGTTTGCCAGGAATCTGTGAACCAAGTGCAATGGAAATTGATGATGCAGGACCGGGGCACCTTGTGAAGGGTTTTATTTTATTATAATCAATATATAGTCGTCGTTTGTGTTTTTGTGGCCGATGCTTGTGTCCAGGAGATGGCAGCACGTTGGGGTGGATGGGGGCCACAGATGAACCTAGGGAGCAAAGACCTTCGTGGGCTCAACAGAGCGAAGGAACAGCAACGGAGGAACCGGATTTTCCGGTCGACCCTACTCTTACCCAGGAGTCTTCCGAGCAGCACCCNGAGTCTTCGCTGAGCAACTATATATAAGGCACTGGCCCCCGATGCAGTCGCCGCCGTATTTCCCACAGATGGGTCCGGCATCAAGCTCGGGCTATGGATCTGTTTATGGACCTGTGCCATCCGGATATGGACCCCCACCTCCACCTCCTTCGGGATACGGGCCAGGATATGGAGCAGGAGCAGGAGGCAAAGGCTTCGGCGACTACGACATACGTAGATGGCCCCCTTTGGTGGGCTGGATGGCCCCAACACAGAAAATCGTGATCAGGACTGTATATATACGGACACGGAGAGCTGGAAATGGCAGCTTTCGTTGGGCTGGATGGCCCCTTGGCCGTGTGTGATGTGTATGTGTAGCCTTGATATATATGGCACGGCAGAATCGTCCTGAGGACCTGTGTTGGAAGTTATATAATCTCAGGAGAATTCACAATAATTCCAGCGAAGTGCAAAATGATTTATACTAGAAAACAAAACAAACGAGGAATGTTATCCTTGCCGTCTTAGGAAAATAATGATGTGTTTTCAGAGAATAACCACGGGAATCCAACATTGTTCCAGANACGAGGAATGTTATCCTTGCCGTCTTAGGAAAATAATGATGTGTTTTCAGAGAATAACCACGGGAATCCAACATTGTTCCAGAAAAGTAGCACGATTTCTGAACAACCGAACATAATTTACAAAACAAGTTGTGCAAACTAATGCTTTTTCCGCGCAAAAGAGTGGGTAGCAATGCTATGACGTTTGGAAAAACACAACAACACGATTGAAATGCATTCACTTTTGCAAAAAGAACCAGGCAATCTTTAAGTAAATAGAGAAATTTGTTACGTTTNGGTAGCAATGCTATGACGTTTGGAAAAACACAACAACACGATTGAAATGCATTCACTTTTGCAAAAAGAACCAGGCAATCTTTAAGTAAATAGAGAAATTTGTTACGTTTTTTGAAAAAAGAGGTGACTATTTTGAAAAAGGAACATTTTTATTTTCTGATTATGGAGCAAAACATGAGACAAATAGAACAAATCCTTTTGTCTGGCAAGGAAAATGCATATTTGTATATAAAAGTTCAGGAAAAATCTAGGAACTTCCTTTGAAATCCATAAAAATGCCAGAAAGTAAAACGAAAATCCTGTGGTTTGGAAAGGAAAATGTTGCTGTTTTAATAGAAATGTTTTTGTTTTTCTTGAATAATCTAGCAGTTTTCTTGAACAACGCATAAGAAGTTTACGCAATAAGAGAAAATCCTTTGGTTTGGAAAGGAAAATGGTTTTGTTTTAATAGACATGTTTTTGTTTTCTTGAACAATCTATCAATTTTCCTGAACAACGCATATCAATTTTTTAAACTAAGGTAAAATCCTTTGGTTTGGAAAGGAAAATGTTGCTGTGTTAATAGAAATGTTTTTGTTTTTCTTGAATGATCTAGCAGTTTTCTTGAACAATGCATAAGAAGTTTACAAACTAAGATAAAATCCTTTGGTTTGGAAAGGAAAATGGTTTTGTTTCAATAGAAATGTTTTTGTTTTCTTGAACAATCTAACAATTTTCCTGAACAATTCATATCAATTTTACAAACTAAGATAAAATCCTTTGGTTTGGAAAGGAAAATGTTGTTGCTGTTATAGAAATTTCTGAATTTTTCTTGGAACATCTCCAGAAATTGTACTGGACACTGCAAAAAAATTTGCAAAATAAAAGAAATTCTTTGGTTTGGCGAGGAAATTTTTTTTGGAAAGATGCATGAAACAAGGACAAAATCAAAGACAATCCTTTCTGGTTTCTGGTTTGGCGATGAAAATGTGTTTTTTAATGGAAGTTTATAGTTTTTCTTTAAAAAAAAACAGAATTTTCTTAAAAAATGCATAGTTTTTAAAATTTTTTAGTATTTATGTATATTTTTAACATAGTAAAACTCTACAGAAAATTTATAGTTTTTTGTGAAAAATTATAAGAATTTTCTTTAAAAATGTATATGAAAAAAAGTAAAATTTTAAAGAAAATTTGTAGTTTTTTAAAAAATTATAAGGATTTTCTTTAAAAATTGATATTTTTTTAGAAAAGTATTTTTTAATTTAAATATTTTTACAGAAAAATAGCTATATTTTAAAGAAAACAACACAAAAGTGTATACACTTTTACGAAACTGTATAGACTTTCCCAGAAACTGTATACACTTTCCATAAAAGTGTATACACTTTCCAGAAAAGTGTATACACTTTCTAGAAAGTGTATACAGTTTCTTGAAAAGTGTATACAGTTTCGTAAAGTGTATACACTTTGCTAAAAACTGTATACATTTTACAAAACTGTATACACTTTCCACAAAACTGTATACACTTTCAAGAAAAGTGTATACACTTTCGGGAAAAGTGTATACAGTTTTCTTGAAAGTGTATACACTTTCCCCAAAACTGTATACACTTTTCGCTTGAATCTTATGACAATTTGTGTTTTTGAAAGGAAAAATAGATATTTGTATTGAATTTGAATATAAAAGTATACAAAATTGTATACACTTGCAGATCTTTTGGGCTCCACACACATTTATCTCAGCAGGACCGACGTAGCCATGCCGCCGAAAACCGCTCCGAAAGGCAAAGCGAAAGCGAAGCCAGGCTCCACAGACACACACATGTAGATTTATGCATACATGCACATACATGAATATGAGAATATATCTATATATATATATATACACCGCAGGACCGAAAGCCAAAGCCTCGATTTTGAAGAAACAAAAGGAACAGGAGCAGGAGGAGGAAGAGCAGGAGGAGCAGGAGGACGAGGAAGAGGACGAGGAAGAGGATGAGGAAGAGCAGGAAGAGGAGGAGGAAGAGGAAGAGGAGGAGGATGAGGAAATGGCGGAAGAACAAGAGGAAGAGGAGGAGGAACTGGATCAGGAGGAAGATAGCCAGGCCACAAAGAAGAAGCCTTCAGCCAAGGCAAACCCAAAGGCAAACCCAAAGGCAAAGGCCAACCCAAAGGCAAAGGCCAACCCAAAGGCAAAGGCCGACCCAAAGGCAAAGGCCGACACAAAGGCAAAGGCAAAGGCGGCCCCCAAAAGCACCTCTTCCACCACGGGAACTTCCAAAGCCGGCAAGACGAAAGGAGGAACCAACACCGAAGAAGCCGGCAAGGCGAAAGGAGGAAGCCAAAGCAAGACCGAAGCCAAAGGTAAAGCCAAAGCGAAAGCCGAAGCCAAAACCGGGAACAAGGGCAAGAATAAGGATGAGGATCAGGAGAAGGATGAAACCAAGAAGCCGAAAAGGAAAGCCTCCATCGCGGATTGGAGCAATGCATTGGTCAAGGCCAGTGAGGAAGAGGAGGAGGAGCAGGAAAAAGGAGAAGAGGAGGAGGAAGAGGATCCAAAGTCTGGTAAGAAGAAACTCAGGGACCGTAGCAAGAGGAACAAGTTCACCTTCCTGATGGCGGCCGGAGCTGTGCCTCAAGTGGTGCAGGATACGTGCAAAAGCCTGACGGGACCGGGAAGCAGACAAAAGCAAACGGACTTCCTGAACAGTGTCATTCAGAGGGGCAAGTGCGGCCGCTTGCAGCTTGCTGGCACCAAGACGGCTACCGTATCAGGAAATCAAGCCGNGGGACCGGGAAGCAGACAAAAGCAAACGGACTTCCTGAACAGTGTCATTCAGAGGGGCAAGTGCGGCCGCTTGCAGCTTGCTGGCACCAAGACGGCTACCGTATCAGGAAATCAAGCCGTGGAAAACGAGAATAAGTTTGCCGTGCAGGACAAAGGGTTGACACAGACCATTTTTATGAGTTCAACATGGACGAGGACACACTGAAGAAATGCATCGAGAACGAGGAAATAGACGTTTGTCACCGCCACGGTCAGGCGTTCGTCAGCTGGAGATGTTTGAAGTCGACTGCATCGGACAAAAGGAGGACGAACATTGCACTTGGTGCAAAAAGCATGAAGCTGACTGCAACTGAAGCAAGCCAACTGCAGACCCTCATGAACGACATCAGCCTGGAATTGCCCAACGATTTGCCGGACATGCCGAAGCATGCGATGATCGCCGATGGTGCTGCGGAGGACGGAGCAGGAACAGGATCAGGATCCGCAGCAGGAGCAGAGGGCAACGAAAAAAAGGAGAAAAGGATGACGGAGAACTTGTGGACAAAAACGAAGGAGCTGGTGGACCAAGGACTCAGCACTTTGAAGCAGTTGCAGGGCACAGTTGAGAAGATGCTGACTCAGGTTTGCACCGGGGATGATTCGTGTTTCCAGCAGTTGAAGCTTGGACGTGAATATAGGGTGCTATATTATATATACATATACATATATATATATGTATATATATATATATGTATTTATATATTTATATATATATATAGAAACCTGTATATACCAAAACAGACTAAGGAAAGAAATCAACGGCCGGATGGAAACCTCAAGGCAAAACATGGAGGCCTTGAAGAAGTTCCAGGACAGACCCTTTCGAAAACACACCCCCAAACCTCCCGAAGCCGCCCAAAATTAAAACCGGTATAGCAGCCCCACACACCCCCGTGCCACACAGGAGCTGCCGACGAAGGACTACCCAGGCGAGGTGACCTTCGACAAGGTGACGTCGTTTTTGAAGGACCAGGGCACCTTGGCGAANCGGTATAGCAGCCCCACACACCCCCGTGCCACACAGGAGCTGCCGACGAAGGACTACCCAGGCGAGGTGACCTTCGACAAGGTGACGTCGTTTTTGAAGGACCAGGGCACCTTGGCGAAGAAGATCAACGAGGACGTTGCAGGAGTCAAAGGCAAGCTCGCTGCCAGAGACAAAGAGAGCTGAGAGGAGCAGGGCTAGAACCGTGTGGGCTGATTTTCACAGGTGCCGTGAGAACGAAAAGTTTGGTTGCTTTGTGCCTTTAATTGTGCTGCCACAGGATGTTTGTGTGCATGTGAGAAGCCATTTTGTGTGANCGGTATAGCAGCCCCACACACCCCCGTGCCACACAGGAGCTGCCGACGAAGGACTACCCAGGCGAGGTGACCTTCGACAAGGTGACGTCGTTTTTGAAGGACCAGGGCACCTTGGCGAACTAGAACCGTGTGGGCTGATTTTCACAGGTGCCGTGAGAACGAAAAGTTTGGTTGCTTTGTGCCTTTAATTGTGCTGCCACAGGATGTTTGTGTGCATGTGAGAAGCCATTTTGTGTGANCTAGAACCGTGTGGGCTGATTTTCACAGGTGCCGTGAGAACGAAAAGTTTGGTTGCTTTGTGCCTTTAATTGTGCTGCCACAGGATGTTTGTGTGCATGTGAGAAGCCATTTTGTGTGATCAAGCATCACAGAAGGACAGAAAAAAGTGCCCCTCGTCCTTTTTTCAGGAAGCCATGTCTCATCGTCAAGATGACGAAGTGGAAAAGTACCTGCAGCAGGAATGGAGGAGAGTGCTTGGACCGGACACGGACGTGAGCTACGGGGAGTACCTCGCTGTGACGGTCATGACAGCGGAATTCGTGTACAAGGAGTCTCCCGGCCGTTTCGAAAAAACAAGCTATTACTGGGACGCTTGGCTACGTAAAGTTAAATATAAATAAATATCGTGAGTCTCTGTGGGTGTGTGTGTGTGGGTGGGTGGGGATTTGTGTCAAACCAAGGAGCGGATGTTTCGCAAGGAGTTTACCGACCACCCGGACCAGTACATGGGCAAGGAGGTTTTCACGGCAACATTGAGCGAGATGACTTTCCGCTTCAAGCTGTACGGAGACTTCGCTCCTCCAAGAAAAACCGGAGAAGGAACCAGAGTTCTTGCTAACCCTTCGAAATGAAGCCGAAGCAGCTCCTGGATGGGGAGAAACCGTTTCAGGTCGTGAATCGCGACAAAGTGATGCAGCTCGTGGATCGGGGGAACCCGAGGCAGCCCGTGAATCGGAAGAAGGACCAGGAGCAGGAAGAGCACTTCAAGCAGGACCAGCACCACCAGCCGGGCCTGGAGCAAATGGAGGAACAGCACCGGCTCGACGAGCAGGTGGAGGAATTCCCGTACCGATGCCGCCCCTGCCACCTATGGCTCACGTCGTTGCTCATGGAGATAAAGGACAAACGGCCTGGGGTTTGTACAAGGATCTGCGAACCTAGGCTGATATATTTGGTAGTTTTGGTGAACACCCTCTATATATATATATATATACCCTGCACCCTAAAATTCTGTGCGATTGTAACATTCAGGTGCTGCTTTTACCGACTTGAACTTCGCAGAGATCCTGGACGAGGCAAGGAGAGTCCACAAGCTGCAGGAGCTGGAGAGACTTGTTCAAACATGGATATGTATGTGGCTTTTTGTACCTTGAAAAAATCAAGAAGCCTCTCAGCCAAGGAAGGAAAAGCTTCACAATGATTTCACAAGAAGCAGGCGGAAGGCATGCCGGACCTTGGAAACAGGGGGCTGAAGATGCTCTTCGTGCTGATATGCCCGAGGTTTCTCGCGGAGAAGCATTTGAACAACGAAGCCAAGTGCGGGAAAATCTTGGAGGCGATGTTCGTCAAGATCCTGGACGCCAAGCTTATGCAGCTTGCTTGGCTTTTGTACGAGCTGACCGGCGAGATTCAGGACCCGAAACTTTTTCACAAAACCTGCATAAGAATCGTGTGTGTTTATAGAGATTTCCCTATATGTGTGCCTTTGGCAGGAAGTGTGGAACCTGCAGTTTGTCAACATGACAACCATTCAAAACGCCGTGATCAACTTTTGCCGGGACAACTGACGGAGTTGATGGATGTACAGGATCAGGATCTGGATATACTTTTTGATCGGATTGCACCGAAAGGTGCAGAGGAACTGTATATATACAGAGATAATAGCCGTCACATGCAGTGTTTCTTTGTGCCTGGATGGGCTGTTCTTTGGAGCATTTGTGTGTTTTGAAGTTTTGTGCTGTGTCTCTCACACCGGACGGAGCACAACACACTTCCGAGTCGCATGTGCAGACCCGACGGCAGGCGGAAAAAAAGAAGCGGTGTGGACCTTGGTGGGCTGGATGGCCCCACAGGACAGAATTGTGAGCAGGACCGATATATGTGCACGTAGAGCAGGATTTTAGGATTGTATATACGTAGAAGGCCCCCTTTGGTGGGCTGGATGGCCCCAACACAGAATCGTGATCAGGACAGCTCTCTCTGTGCCGGCTCGAAAAAAAGGCAGCAGGTTGAACGTTGTGTGCCCCTGTGTGCACGGATCATGGCACACGAGCCTCCTGCCAAGAAAAGGAAGCTGAAGTCATCTGGCCTCCATGAAGGAGATTGCACTCAGAAGAAAGAGGGAACTGGATCTGGACTGAGAACGTGGTTGCTGGAGCAGTTTGCCTGGGGGCACTTGAGCACAATGCAGATTCAGAAAATAGCCGAACTTGCAGTATTGGATGCAAGGAGTTCGAGGATCAAGGATTTGGGCGAGATTGGTCAGGCTGGAACTTCCGGTCGGCATGCAACTCGGCATTCCCGATCTTAGGAGATGTGTTTCACAGTTTTGTAGAACTGTATATGTAGGATGAAATGTCGCATATATTCTGTATAAACATCAGATAGTGGATCTAGATGAGGCCAACAACCTCAACAGGGACATCATGAGACTGGTGAAGAACATGCCTCGTTTGGAATTGGGAACTAGATTCACACTGCGAAAGGACGAGACCCAGGACATTCGGGCGGACCAGGAGGAGCAGGAACAGGAGCATGCTTATTCAGTGTCCTTGCCGCATGAGGTTTTTGCTGGAATCTGGGAAAAGTATCCGAATGTCTTCAGGAAATGNTTTGGAAAAACACGAAGAACCTGGACCAATGGAAATGCCACCCGCTCAAGGACCTGACTTTGGATGAATTGGAGAAAGTAATTCCCATTGTTCTTCATGGGGACGAGACCCCGATCACCAGCAGAGGCAAGATCTGGAGTTCTTCGGCAGTGGTGTTCAGCTGGAGCTCGATGCTCAGCAACTACTCCGGAAAAGGAACCAAAGCCACTTGTCTGACACTTTGTGGGATTGTGGGGCATATGTTTTCTGTGTGTGCATGTGAGAGAGAGAATGCATGTAGATAACCCGTCTGCCATTTGCTGCTTATATACAGAGAGGCAGAGATAGACACGTGGCCCGGCCGTTTCGCCATGAGTGTGCCCGCCGGAGGAGCAGGACCTGGAGAAGAACGACACTCTCGTAGGGCAGCCTCGTTTGATGAAAGCGACTGGGAAGATTTGAGCTCACACATTCACGAATTGCAGCTGCAGATGAATCGGCTGGAAAGCCGCTTGGAACTAGTCGAAGAAAGGCTGGTGAACCATCGACATTATCCNGAATTGCAGCTGCAGATGAATCGGCTGGAAAGCCGCTTGGAACTAGTCGAAGAAAGGCTGGTGAACCATCGACATTATCCAGGAAGTGGAGCAGGAACTGAACATCATCGCCCAGAAGATGGAGCAGGAACTGAACATCATCATCGCCCGGAACATGGAGCAGGAACTGAACATCGTTACCCCTCGAACGTCGAGATGCAGTCAGAGCAAGGAGCTGCTTGCACAGCTTCGTGCAGGAGCATGACAGGGTCGTGCAGGAAGCCTTGTCGAACCTTTCCGGAAGGGACCGGGCTCGGCTCAGGATGATCTTGATCAGGATTGAGCAGGAGCNGGGTCGTGCAGGAAGCCTTGTCGAACCTTTCCGGAAGGGACCGGGCTCGGCTCAGGATGATCTTGATCAGGATTGAGCAGGAGCAGAACTACAGGACGATAGGCTACACCATGGACTGCAGACGAGTGGGATTTATCAGGGACTGATGCACCATGTGTGGATGGAAGGTTGTAAGAGCACAGAACGGCCCACGTGGAAAAGAAAGGTGTTCTCTGCATTCTGCACTCTAGATATATGTATACAGTATATATAAAACTGCACAAATTTGTTTTGTGTTTTCTGTGTTATATGCCACACAAAACACCAAGGTGAACCAGAGCTACGTCTGGGCCTGCTGGAACAGGACCTGGACGAAGAAGACCGCCCAGGACTTTTTTGCCCTGCTGCAATGGACATTGCATGCACTATGGCTTGGAACGTATCCGGAAAAGGACTGGAAGGGGATCGAATACCCTGCAGGCAGCAAGGAACGGGACAAAGCCGGAAAGGAACTGGCCAATGGCTGGAGGGCAGTGGTTTGTGCATTGTCAGGCGACATGGATTTTTACAGGATATGCCTGGGCTTGCCCAATCATAATTCCAACGAACCCTGTGCACTGTGCAGGCCGGAGTGAGGAAAGCTTGGTGTGTGTGTGTGTGTGGACCGTATATACTGTACACTGTGTACACAGCCCTGCAGGTGCACCAGAACCGGACCTACAACCTGGCGCAACTTTTCCGACCTTGCTCCTTGGAGGGATACACAGTGGAAACCGGAATCCTGGATGGGATGGAACAAGCGATCAGCGTGCAAGCTATTCAAGCATGGATTGACACTACGACTTGATGCATACGAAGTACTTGGGCTACTGCCAGCATTTGTTCGGATCAGTCCTGGAACTGCTATGTCGCCATGTAATGGACAAGGAGCCATTGGATAACCTCAAGGATTTGTGGAAGTACATAAAGGATCATCAGAAGAGGAACAAGATTAAAAACAGGTACCAGCAGCGGCTCTGCAAGCTGTCCATGTTCCAGAAGCAGAAGGACTTCCCCAAGCTGAAGGGCAAGGCGAGCGAGATCAAAGGGTTGTGTGCTACATTCGTGGACANTAAAAACAGGTACCAGCAGCGGCTCTGCAAGCTGTCCATGTTCCAGAAGCAGAAGGACTTCCCCAAGCTGAAGGGCAAGGCGAGCGAGATCAAAGGGTTGTGTGCTACATTCGTGGACATGTGGAAGAATTTTGTCCCGGAAACGGAGGAGTACAAGAAAGTAGAAGTGTTGCTGAAACTGAACAAGAATTTCGAGGACATCCTCAGTGACTACCCTGTGTCGGAAGGACATTTTGCATTGCCGGCGGGTGCAGCACGACAGCTGGTGCAGAATTTCAGGAATTTCGGTGCACTGTATGTTCATTTGTCGGATTATTACAAGGAACAGGAAATTCGAGTGTTCAACGTGACCTCGAAGGTGCATGCAACACAACATGTAGTGGAGAGGAGTGGAGAGATACACCCAGCATTGACAAGTTGTTGGAGGGGGGAGGATTATATGGGGAAGCTGGGCAAGATGATGGCTTCTTNCTCGAAGGTGCATGCAACACAACATGTAGTGGAGAGGAGTGGAGAGATACACCCAGCATTGACAAGTTGTTGGAGGGGGGAGGATTATATGGGGAAGCTGGGCAAGATGATGGCTTCTTCTGTGAAAGGAGTGAGCCGCGAAGAAGCATCTTTCAAGCTGAACATGAAGAACCGCTTGGCTATGCATTTGGAATGGATCAAGGTGTGAAGGCCCAGCCCGAGGAGCAGGAACAGGAACAGGAACAGGAACCGCTGCAGGAGCAGGAACGGATGGTGCAGGGCGGAAACGACAGGAGCTCGAAGACTCGAGCTTCTGCCGCTTCCGCCCTGCGCCATGTGCAGATGACCTGCAGCTCCGAAGCGACAGCAGGTGTGAAGGCCCAGCCCTGCAGCAGGAGCAGGATCCCACGTGGGTGTCTGGCACGCACATCCGGCCGAGAGATTCCCTTGGCCGGATGTGCCAGACACCCACTGGTTCTGCGGCAGAAGACAACATCGACCAGCGACATCAGGTTCATGGTGCCCATGAACCTGACATCGCTGCTCGATGTTGTCTTCTGCATCCCACTTGGTGTCGCTCAGAAGCGACAAGAGATCGATTCGATCTCTTGTCTCTTCTGGGCTGCACGATGTGGAGCCCAGCAGCAAGAGACGCACTCTGCCACAGAGTGCGTCTCTTGCTGCTGGGCAGGAGCCACATGTAATTCAATTGTATATATTTCAGGGCTGGATGGCCCATTGTGGATATGCGTCTTGTGGTCACTGCTTGCAGGCCAACGCAACAGCAGGTTGTTGGTGCGTTGGCCTGCAAGCTGCAAGCGGTGACCACGTATAATTCAATTGTACATATTTCAGGGCTGGATGGCCCATTGTGGATATGGATATGGAAAAAATCAAAAAGCCTCTCAGCCAAGGAAGGAAAAGCTTCACAATGAGCACCTACCGGACCTTGTGGAAACAAGAGGGGCTGAAGATGCTCTTCCTGCTGTGGTATGCCCACACTTTATATGAGGGAGAAGGGGTTGAACAACCAAGCTCTTCGAGGATATACTTCAATTGTATATATATATATATATATATATATATGCTACCCCCCCCCCTCAC
>BGNK01005282.1:3106-38310 GCA_003297005.1 Symbiodinium sp. clade A Y106 | reverse complement strand
GTCTCTTAATTCTCGAAGGGGGCTTCAAGCCCCTTCTCAAGCCCCCTTGAGAAGGGGGGGCGTCTCAGGGGGGCTTCAAGGGGACTTGACAAGAGAGAACTTGAGAAAGAAGCTTGAAGCCCCTTCTCAAAACAAGTAAAACGCCTTGCTTCTCCACACACAAGAAGCAGAAAGCCACATGCAACACACAACAAGAATAAAGAAACGTTTTCTTCACACACAACAAGGAGAAAGCCACACGAAATCGCTTCAGGGGGGTTAAAAGCGATGAAAACAGATTATACAAGTGAAACGCCTTGCTTCTTCACACACAAGAAGGAGAAAGCCACACGCAACAGACAACAAGAACAAAAAAATGTCTTCTTCACACACAACAAGGAGAAAGCCACAGGAAAATCGCTTCAGGGTTAAAAACGATGAAAACAAATTCAATATAAGTAAAACGCCTTGCTTCTGAACACATAAGGAGGAGAAAGCCACACGTAATCGCTTTAAGAAGGGGCTTGAAAGCGATTAAAAAAACATTGCAACAGTCAACCGAAACAAAAAAATTCTTTATATACGCATGATATTTGGACTCCCAAGGGACCTTGCGCCTGCCGAGCCCAAGGAGAATGCTACAAGCAGCAGCCCGCGGCTTGAAAAAGATTGAGGAAGCGGCAGAGGTCAAGAATTCTGGCTGCTGGACCTTGCTCGAAGTTGGAAGTTGAAACCTTCTCAAGAGGCCTGACAAGGGATTTGAAGCTCCCTTCGAGAATGAGGAGACCCTTCTCAAACTCCCTTAAAGTCCTTTTTAAGCCCCTTCCACGCCTCTGGTGAGAAGATAGCCTTCGCCTCCTTAAAGCCGTCTCAATTGAATTCGAATTCTAGTAGCCAACCATTTGAGTTGTTCAATCTGCAGTTGTCAGTCAATGGCAATTTGAAATCAACATCGCACCGCATTCTCAGATGCATCTTCTTTGACAACGGAGATGCAACAATGCGCATTATCAGAGTGAAAGCGTAGAAGGGCGTCAGATTGTTTACCAACCAGCAGCGTTGCAGCAAGATCCAACCCTGCATTTCTGGCGCTAAGAACTGTTTAGACATTTCGATGTGCGCACAACGATTTCTCTTTTCGGATCGGAAATCTTCAGGCAAAAAAAGGTCTCAAATGCTCTGCACCAGACCACCGAGCCAAAAACCTAGAATTCAGATTCGATAAGATTCTCGCACGCGCGTTTTCTGCCGCATCGTGTTTGAATGAGAGTGAATTTTTCAATTGATTGAAGTGAAGAAGAAGCTTCCGAAGGGACTTCAAGCTCCTTCGATTCCAAGTGGAAATGCTTCTGTCATGTGCACTTTGGCAGTTTCTTCTGAGATGTGATCAAGATTTACAACACTTCGAACCCAGATTAAATTGATTCCAGAAGTAAAGGTGTCACTCTTGCCAGAAGCTGCGTGGAGCGTAGCGCACATCTACTGCCCGAGGGTGGTCCATGCGCGCCCTCCTTCCAGTAAGACTTCACCCCAAAGGAGCCCAGAGTAGCACGATGCAAATCCCACCTGGGATGTCGTGAAGGCATTTTGGTGCCACCCCCTCGCAGTTGATGGCGGCTTCGCCGAACTATGATGGAGCATGCCCCTCAATGTCATCGCATGTGTCTTCTTTCGTTGGCTACGGCCATTGCTGTAGCTGGAGCCACGACTATTTCTATTGCTGCTTCTGCTTCTGATATACCGCCAGTCCTACTTCTGCCCACTGCCGCTACCGCGACAACCACGGCTACGGCTATTGCTGTTGCTCTTTTTTTTGCTACGTGGCCTCGGTGACCACAGCTGCTGCTCGAAAAACGTGGGCCGGCCTCAACGACAGCGGCTGCTGTGCAGACAGCAGCCACTATCAGTTGGCTACTTGCACAGGTCAGACGTTACGGCTTGCAGGGTCATGTGAACTTCGTACTTGAAGACTGCTCCGATCCATGTTAGCACATCGATTCAACGATTCGACTATCCATCGTGTCGCCCATGGACTGTCACGATAGGTACGTCTGGAAGCTGTAAATTCTGACCTCCGCAAATGGAGCTCTAAAGTTTGATGCAACGCAAGCCTGTGCCGGCAGCTCACAGTTGCGATGCAAGGCTGGGAGAGGTGGTTCAACGAGGATTTATAGGGCCGTGAAAAGCGTCCATGGGTTTTGGCCTACGGTGTAGGGTCGGGTCTGAACATCTGGATTTTGCATCATAAGATGTTGTAGTTTTGTTTTTTTTTGCTGGACTTATGTCGCCAGCAAATTGCATTCGGTTCATTTGCGGACAAACGCGAATGTAGATTGCAATGACAGTTTGGAGGCTGGGATGTAAGCTGAATGGGTTTGTTATCGTTTTTTGTGTGGTTCATTCGCTTTCGGCCACCAATCTGGCTTTCGGGTTGATCTGAAAAAGATGTGCCCCCTCGCCAATGCTTTGTGTGCCACCACAACACAACATCTCAAAAAGGCAAATTGACCAACGGCCCATTACCCAAGAACGCAACATTAAAGAACCTCATCGCAGCAACCCCGTAGAAGCACAATCCCACACTTCTCACACCCTAAAGCCCTAAAAAACCACCATTGAACACACACCCCTAAATGAACCCACGAACCTGTAACGGCCCTAGCAGCTTTGGAAGGCAAGCCACCCGAGCTCTCTCTTCACTTGCCCGTGCCGCAGCATGGCAGGTGTATGGTCATTAAAACGGCTACTGTGAGGGCTACTGGAACGGTGATCTCATATGACGTAGGTATTCTTACATGTTATGTAGGGTTTTTCAAAGTTTTCGGGATGTTGTTAAGGGGTTTAGGGTTACGGAGGTTTAACCCGCACACCCGCAATAGCCGCTCTTGCCGACAACCCTCTACGGAGCTAGTTTGCGTGAATTTCACCATATTTCACCCACACACGAAGGCTTTAACGAAGGGGCTGGTTGCGTTCTAAAGTGAACATGTATCCAAGGTGTCCGACTCGGGAGCTAGATAAGAACAGCCCGACTTGTGGTTTGGCCTTATGATTCGTGAGGGCTCAGGGCTGTAGGGCATTGGAGCTTGAGGTTTTTTGTGCTTGGGGTTCGACATACTGTCGTCTAGTCTAAGGCTTCAAGTCAAAATTGGAAGGAATGAATGAGGGGGACGAATTGCCCTGAAACCCTGGAACTTGAACAATTTGATAGCCGCCGTATTATCCGCATTCGGTGTCGGTATAACATCTGAAAATGTCAAGGCCTTACATTACGTGGACCCAACAGAGGTCAGCAGAGCAAACCCGGCTTTCGTGGGATTCGCAAGCTCAGTGACTAGGTGGCAGTTAGGCAAAGATTCAAACTCCGCTCAGCTCCTTCAGAAGCGTCTATCGGATTGACAACTAATTTTCGGAGGCCTTCAACTACTACCCAGTTTGAGTTTCTCGCTCATTCTGCCACCACAGAAGCAGAAATCGTACATCCGGTGCATAGGTCGGCACAAAGAGATACGCCCGGAACCCGAAACTCAAGGCCTGCTTCCTGGTTTAGTGATTTAGGCCTCAAATTCGAATCCCTTCAGAAATCTGACCCACTCCAAAGCTTCTAGCACCTGGAAAAGCACCAATAGACCCCAGAACCTCTGAACAACCCTCAACGACAAACTACACCCAGAAACCCTAAACCTACAACCCTAAAATTCCTGAAACCTGCAGCCCTTAACCCCAGAACCCCAAACCCTTGAAAACAAAGAACCTGGCCTCGGGCAGGAGTCGCTGAAGTTCCTAAGCTCTTGGGTGCAGCGCCAGCTTCAGCTGAATGCAGGGATCTGAGACAGAAAACATGCTGCAGCACGGTGACCTCTCAAAGGATGCTGGGGTTATGAGGACCAGGACTCAGGGTCAATCAGGTCTTGGGCTGCCAAGCCAGCAACGCAACCCGAAGCTCGGGATCCATGCCCGATTCTGGCCCCGATGTAAGGTAATATTTTCAACCCCCCTAAACCCTAAACCCTTCTAGTCCCGAGAAAATTCTGGCACATTACATAAAAAATGCTCGCAAGTCCCTGTGAACCCAAAACCTGAACCCTAAGACCAGACAGGTTCTGCTGCAGTTGAAAGGGCTTTTTATATTCTTGGCCTAGCGGTTTTTCACATGTCGTCGCTTTCACACTGGGAATGGTTCACCTCATCCCATCGGTCGCCCGGGAAGGGGTTGCTGGCCCCTCGGCCCAAAGAAAACCCGGTCTAGGCTTTAGGGTGGGAATTGCAGTTCTGCCGGTCCGGATTGTAGGGTTCAAGCATTCAAGGTTTGGGTCCGCTTAGGGCCCCAGCTTTGGTCGGCGCCTAGGTGATTCACTGCAGCTCCGCCCTTACCGCCTGCGAGACTCGGCTGTAAGGGTTCAACACAGTGGCCTGGATCATTTCTCTACGGTTCCCGAATAGATGTCATACAATTCTCCGCGTTTTGGGTTCAGGTTCAGCATGTAAGCATCAGTTCGTGGGGCCGTCCCGAACTTAGATTATCGGGGTACCTTCCATCTAGCCCCAAAGAGCACGAAGATCTGTGATGTGATGCATCAGCGCCTGACGACTTTGGGTCCTCCGACTGTGCTGCAGGTTCCTGGTGTCGAGGAAGTTTAGGGATTGGATTTAGATTTTGGGGAACCTTACCCCCGAAGTGGGAAAACCCTAAACCCTGAACCCCATTCCCCCACGACCCTAAGCTCTCCTAAGCCCTGAACCCCAGCGGTTAAAAACCCCAAGCCCCAAGACTGTGAGCCCTCCGACAGGACTTATGACCTCGGCAGGGGGCCGAGGTCCATGATGTAGAAACCCTAGAACCTTAGCCTCAGACCCTACTTTAAGCCCCAAACCCTAAATCCGAATCCCCAACCCTGATCCCTATTGAGCCTAAAGCCCGAGAGCCTTACAGCCCCTCAAACCCCAAACCCTAAGCCCCAAAAGCCCCAACCCCCAACCCCCAACCCCAAAGTCGAGGAGCGCGCTGGAGAGTGGCCAGCGGCGCTGCAGCTTCTCGAAGAAGCCCTGGGCGGAAGGTTCTCCGTTCCTTTTACAGCTGGGTTATGGGGTTTGGCGTTTAGGGGTCTCAGATGGGTTTATTTGGGGTCTGTAGGGTCTACAGGGTCTTGTTGCCAAGGGTTTCATAAGGGCGTTCGGGCCTTATCGATGAGCATCGTTTCTGGAGTGGTCGTAAACTTGAGATCCCTGTTGTACTCCTTGTTGAGGGAGATGGGTTTATTGATCAGGGGTGGGGTTTCATTGTCGAGAACCTGTGCCGTCACATGCAACTTCACATGACTCCTTTTCCGACAGGACCATAGTGGACAGCCGAACCCTAAACCTTAAACCCCTGAACCCCTGAATCCTAAAGTTTAAAGCCAAGAGTTCAGAGTGGGATATCTCTGTTTCTGACCGAAACCCTAAACCCTAAACTCCTAAGCCCCTAAACCCTAAACCCCTAAGCCCCTAAACCCTAAACCCCTAAGCCCCTAAACCCTAAACCCCTAAGCCCCTAAACCCTAAACCCCTAAGCCCCTAAACCCTAAACCCCAAATTACCACTTAGTCACTTAGCCCTCTACTCGGGCGACTCCTTGGGATGAAGCGGAAGCCTCTTGCACTTGGGACTCTTGAGCTCCTCTGTGTTATGCTTCGGGTTTGGGGCTTCTGCCTTGGGCTTGGGTTTGAGGGGAGAGGGATTTTAGAGCTTTTGGAGCTTGGGGTCTAGGTTTTGGGACCTGGGGTTTGTCGCTCAGGGCTCTTTGGCGGCTTTGTTCGTGTCTGCACAGTGCATGCTAGGCTTCACCTTTCCCTCGCCTTGATTTCGAATCTGCCGCTGTACCCGCACAAGAGCGTGCCCCAAGCCCCAAGTCCCCAACACCAAACCTCACGGCCTAAAAGCCCTCCAACCCCTTAAGCCCTGAGCCCCAAGAATGGCGCCCTAAACCCCAAACTTCAAGCCCCGAACCCTCTTGAGCCGTTTGCCAGGCTCGGGGTTGACGCGCCGTGCTTCAATGCAGCGATCAGCGCCGCTGCGCGTGGCACGAGCCTTGCTCCTCTTACTCTCGGCTTGGGCTCAGAGTTTGGGCTTTTTTGGGCTTTCAGGGGTTGGGGGTGCTTCCCTCCGCATTGCATACCGCAGTGCTTACGCGTTTCTTGACAAGAAGAAGGTAAAGTACATGCCACAGCTCAACTACATTCGATCCGTATCTTTCCTGCATACGTTCTGTGGAGTTATCCTGGAGTCGAACATGCATGCCCGAAGCCGCAGATTTGGGACTCAGAAGCCAACAGCCTGTTTTGGCTGTTTAGGCTTCTAGCTCTTTAGCCCGGACTCTGCAGCACGATGCGACACCCCCACAAACCCAACGAGATCCGTGAACCTTGAGCTGGGAAGTAAGGATGCTAGCTTCGGAATCCTACTGGCAACGGTAAGTTACTGAGATAATACTCGAGCTTTTTTTGGCAATGAAACACAATGGTATTTTCAGTAGCCGTTATGCCAGAGTTCTGAGTCTAGACCCCTCTTTGTGGGTCCGTGGATTCGTGACTTTGTGGCATTTCGGTGTGGGGCTGGAGGATGTCCGGCAGTTTTCTCATCAGATTGGTAACTGCTTTTTTGGTGGGGATGGGGGTGTGCGGGGGGGTGGGACGTGGGCGTGGAATAACTAGAAGTACTAGTTCCTGAGGTTGCCGTGATGGTCGCTGTGGTGATTTGGCAACAGCACTGCTGCTGGGTGCATTGAACAAGCAGACAAGGGACGTTATCCTAGCAATCAATCTTCATCACCATCATCAACAACATTGACCACCATCGACATGGTCATCATGATCTGAACTGCCTGAGTTGTCAACTGGACTAGGCTGGCGCATGCTGCCATGGACGACAAGGCTGCCGCTGTAATCAGATTATTCACACGAGTCATAGTTCAACAGAATAAACGGTACATTCATACCAAAACTCCTAGTCAAGATGACCCACGAACCCGAAGAAACCCACAGTAGTCCAAACACAGATAGACCTTGTAGGAACCTTCAGGACTCGTGCACGAGCCCTTAAAAGAAGCCCCGATCGGAGGCCCTACCAGAGGATGCCTTTGCAGAGGCTCCATTAATCACGAAGAAGTGCAGCTGTTGACAAAGTGAGGCAGCTGTCCCATGCGCTGCAGCTCCTCGAGCAAATGGACCTGCTCCAGGTGGACCTTTGAAGCAGGGGTGCAAGAAGCGATAAGGCTACAATCAGGGTATGATAGAGGTGCTCTGCGGGCGAGCAAAGTGTTTGGACTCGGGGCTGTCTGAGATTCCGGCATTCGGGCTAGATATAGGGCTTCAAAGGCCAAATGCTTCTGTGTATGATCTTGCAAGCTTATGCAAAGACTTGAACCACCCATCAATAGCCTCAAAGTCCCCAGATCCCTCAATCCCGTGCGTCCCAAGCCCAAAACCTCGACACGAAAGTCCAAACTTCAAATTCAAACCCCCAAAGTCCAGAGTTATTTGGAGACATACATAGCAGCATCCTAACTAGCAGGACTCCCCAAGAAGGGACCGCCAAGCTTTCAAGAACCTCCCAACTCCGAGGCTCTGGAGTGTGTGGGGAGTTGAGGTTCCATCCCTGATACCTTCAGGATTTTGTTGATGAGCCCTAAGCCCTAAACCCTAAATCCTAAACCGTGATGATGGAGTTGATTTTGAGAAGGGTAGGCCAGCTTAAGACTCTGAATCGATAAGGTTTTCAGTTTCTTTGATCGTTACATACTACAAAGCCTGCAGAATCCTTTGAGTTTCTAGGATTCCAAAGCAATGCTTTCCTGTAGACAGTTGGTTTTAGTGTTGAGCCAGTGTTGAGGCATTTAGGATTCGGGCCCTTGCCCTGGCAGGTGGCAAAAACGGTGGTCACGTACGGGGCGATTATCAGCGCCTGCGAGAGAAATGGTCGTTGGCAGGCAGGCGAGCCCATAGCCATAGCCAGCACCAAGTCCAGCACATTTGTGGATCTTCAACCAGTTGTTTTCGTGGTGCTTTTGAGGCGTGGAGGGTATCTGTCTTGATGGTTCAGAGAGGCCAGACTGCCTTGGCTAATCGCCATTTCTTTCGAGATCGCCATGAGAATCCAGCCCTTCAAGGGCCCTGCAGCAGAAATCCCAAGAACCAAACCTGCAACCCAAGCTGAATTTCAGGGCAGGGGCAAAGGGACAAGCGTGCCTTTCACCCTTATCAGCCAGAAGGACACTGGTGCCCCTAAACCCTAAACCCTAAAAGACAGTGGTCCCTTTCGGCCGTTGCGGGGGGGTGGTGGGGGGTTTTGAGGCGCTTTGGGGGATTCCAATGGTTTCTTACCAAGGGTAGGATACCTGCACCTGGTATGGGAGGTTCCGAAAATAGGGGACCCTAATTATAATACCCTAAAAAGTAGGATCCTGATTATAAGGACACCCAAAATAAGGTACCCCTCATTTTCGGAAACTCCCATGTAGAGGATTGAAGCAAAGCATACCATCCTGTTCCACAGCATAGGTATTTTTGTGCCCATAGTGATGGTATTCCTTTTACCCCGTACGTTCCTCTCAGCGCATCTTTTTAAAAGCTTCTAAAACGACCCCGGCATGGCTCAGTTGGCCCTTGAGTTCCTCGTGGGCATGGAGTCGGAGCGCCTTTCCAGGTCTCCCCTGCAGGGCATTTGGCAGAGGGGTTCCATCAGGGGCTTTTCGGGGTATAAGTAATGAATAGACTGCCCCTTTAATCCCTGGAGTCTTGTACTACACCACAACATCAGAGGCTTCGGGTCTCAAAACATCCGGCGTGCCACCACAGATTTTGGGTCTTTGGGGGGTCCGCTACCCTCCCCACATAAGCATAATCCCTATCAGCCCTCAGAACAACGCCCCGAGATGGTTCAGGAACACAGTGACCTGCAGCTCCGCGATCTCAGCATGCGAAAAGGCGCGCGGGGAAGAGCCCTTTCGCGTTGCAAAGAGTAAGGTATTGGTGTTCAGGGTTCAGGGTGTAGGGTGTGGAGATTTTGGGGTTTAGCGAACCTGAAACCTTGAGCCTCGAAGTTCAAGCCCCGAAGCCTTAAACCTCACACTCCTTAAGCCCCACCATACCGCCCTGTCCAAAACCCTCCCACGCGGCCCCTCAGTCCGACACCCGGAATCCTAGCCCCCTTGAAGCCCTACCTGAATCCTATTCAACCTTTTAGGGTTCCCTATTCTGCTTTCCTTATCTAAGTCTCTAAATTTAAAGCGGTATATCGGTTATCTAGGGTTCAGGTAAGCCCTGAACCGCCGGTGCTTTCCTGGGGCACCTTTGTGAGGCCGGGAACTGGACGGCCATGCTTCTGCTTCTGGAGGAGATGCTCCCTGGGCTGAGTCGGTAGGCCCAAAACCCCAAAACCCACCCTACGATCCCTTTACGACTTCCTCTAGGCTGAACCTAAACCCGAACCCGCACCCGAACCCCCCTTCCCCTCCAGTTCTAAACCTCCGAACCTCCGAACCACGGAGCCCCCCCTCTTCCCGCTTGAACACAAGCCCGAACCTCTCGAATTTCGGAACCTCCGAACCTCGGAATCCGAGCCGGTTCCGGGCCGGGTTGGGCACTTACTGGTCTGTGGGGCTGTCATAGTTCAGACAAAGTTTCCGTGTGTAGGGCTTGAGAACAGTCCCTCAAGGTTTCCTCTGACGTCGGAACCCGGCCCTAAGCCCCAAATCCTGGCTTTCGGGTTCGGGTTTACGCAGCGGATCATGAGGTTCATGAGAGGGCTGGGGAGCGGTGGGTGCCTTTGGGGGGGTTCGATCTGCAGCTGCTGAGACATGTTAGCTTTATCCAACCACCAGACCCGACGTCAGAGCAAACTTAAGGAAATGTGCAACTCCGCAGTCGCATCGCGGCATGCTGTAGTCCATCTAAACTCGACGCCATCATACTGATGCAACTTACACAAACCCCAAGCCTTTCTCAGGCTCTGCCAGGGCATCGAATGCAACGCCGTCACCTGCAGCGCCTGCATCAGCGCTTGTGAGAAGGGCCGAGAGCCTCTGGCCGAGTCGTTTAAGGGTTTCTTGGTGTTGTCGTTGTTACGATTTACTGCTCTTTTAGCGATTACGGGTGTTACTTTTTTGTTAGTATGATGATGTTATGACTATTATTGCTGTTAGTATTGTTCTTATTGCGAGTGTTTTGATTGTTACTGTTATTATCATTATCATTATTATTCTTCCTACAACTACTGTCAATCACTATTCTTGTTCTTATTCTCATTCTTATTACTGTTACTATCACCACTGCTATTACTATTATAATGACCATTACTCTCACCATTTCAATCACTATTCGAGGACCTTAAAAATGGACATAAATGGACCCTAATGTAGAGCTAACCGGATCCTAATCCCGAAGAGGGTTTTGCCGGCCGCTTCAGGAGTGGGCTCTGGCTCTCCATCTATTGCGGTCGATGGCCTCGTTGCAGGTGTCTTGTGTTTAGGATGTAGGGCTCTACGCGGGTTCCTTTACGAGATCTAGAAGGGTTCCTATAAGCGTTCCTTTAAAGGGATTTATGGTGGCGTGCAGATTATGAGGTTCACTGGGGCCGCGGTGACACAATGACGTTCGTTCAGGGTTCCATACATGGGCCTGGATGATGATAAAAGGGTTTTGGTTGTGTTATAGTCGTTTACCGATCATCCAGGCCCCTAAAGTATGTAGGGATTTAGGGTGTTTAGGGCTTCGGGGTAGAGGTCCTGTCCTGCACGGGAATTACCAGCAAATTGCTATCCTGTAAATTTTCGTGGAACCCCAAACCACGTCCTTTCAACAGGGCCGTCGTCTCTGAGGGTGTCCATCTGGTTTCCACATTTTATCAAGGAGAGTATTGGTGCTTGGGGTATTTCGGAAGCTTTGGAAATGACGCTGCAGAATAAGTCTTGGCTTCTGTCAAACCTCTTCGTAGAGGCTTACCTCGGTTTGGGAATGTCGGGCTCACAGACTTTCCAGATTTCTGGTGAAACTCCACGACCTCCGATGCCTTGCTGCAACCTTGGCCTTAAAACCTGAACCCCTCACCCTCAAGTCCTGAAGAGCCCCAACATCCGAGACCTTCAATCCTGAACTCCGAACCTCAACAGAATTCAAAGACAAGAGCCCTGAATCCTAGATACATCCGGCTCACAGGAGCGTGCAACTGTGTTGAAAGCTGTTTCGAGTGCCACAGGTAACTTTCAGGGTTTAATATCTGTAATCCCTTGCCTTTGAGCCCACTTTGCAGGAGCGGGTTGTTAAAAACCGAAGTACTACAGCCCTAACCCCTGGATCGCGATAACCCCAACCCCGAACCTGAAGCCCCAGAGCCCGAATGTGTCATTCCCTCATCCTGTTAACCCGAGAACCTTAAGGAACTGAACCCCACGACACCACGACCCGCTCTGCTCATGGAACACCTAAGTACAATGCCCGCAAAATATTCCTCAAGGTGGAAACTATGCCTCCGGTCCCCCCCAAAAAATGTGGAGGCCAACAGTAAAATCCTCTAAGCGCCAGGAAAAGCTTACAAAAGCGATACAAAGACCCAATCAAAGCGATGCAAAGACCCAATCAAAACCCTACACCCTGAGCACCAAGTCGCAATTTCTGGACCCTAAACCCTACAGGGAAAAAGCACCATACAAAACCATCAAGAAGGAGCCTACAACAACAAGTTCAGGTCCAAGCTAACAGCTTCTCCTACAACGCGGCCGTGACGGCCTGCGAGCGGGGCTCGCAACTGCCGGCAGCGCTTTCGCTTCTGCAGGCTTCCTGGGTTTAGCGTTTAGGCTTCCGAGGTTTGGGGTTTATGTTTTGGATTTATTTGGATGTGGGAGTTTTAGGTTTAAGGGTTTTGTGGTCTTGGTTTCGGGGGATAGGGCTTTCGGGGTTTAGCGTGTAGGTGTCTCGGATTCAGGGTCTTGCGTGAGCATTTCGGTGTGTGCGTGTGTGCAACTAGCGGTTCTTTGTCACAGCAGGGGGCTTCGATACATGATCAACCCGGCACTAAGGCTCAGTCAGGAGTAATTAGTTGTCGGCATCGAAAGTTTCAAACACACACATCTAGGTGCGTGGGTCTGCCTGCTTGTCGCGGTGGGCGTGTTTATGCATCTCTAGCTCGAGCAGCCGTATACTACAGTACATATCTCTCTACATATTGGCAGGTGAATAGCAGAAAAGTACAACAGAGGATACGTATGCAAAGGTCAAAAACGTGTACATGAATGTATGCATGTATGCCAGTGCATGGAAGAGAGAGAGAGAGAGAGGTTGGGAGGTTGGGGGTTTCTGAAATCTAGACCCTCAACCTGAGTCCCTAGAAGCCTATACCCGAAAGCCCGCAAGGCCTACACCCTGGACCCCCCCCCCATGGTCTCGGGACTTTGGGACTTTGGGTTCGGGGCTTGGAAGGAGATGGAGGAGGTGGCCGTTCCCAAGGAGAGCCGAACCGAGAGGGTCTGCGTTTAGGGACTTGGGAGTTGTGAGGATGTAGGATAAAAGGATCAGGGTTTTAAGCCCTAAAGCCCCTGAGCCCTATAGGTTTGAGGGGGCAGTCATCTGGTTCTGTACGCAGTTGAGGCACTTCCGGTAAACGGAACCTATGATTCACATCAAAGGCTCTGTATGTTTTTTGTGGCAAGGGTTCGACGTGATTTGTGTTGGGCCTGCAAATCTCCAGCCGAAGCATTCAATTCAAAACCAGACCCAGGCCAAACTTGAGCTTCTATGCCCCTTAACCATTGAGCCGTTTTGAACGACGTGTGTCGATTCACTCCTGGCGCTGTAAACCCTAAACCGCAAGTTTAAAGCATAAAGGTCCACTTCAAGCCTTGACATTCTGAATCCTAAACTCATGAAGGACACGATCACCTACAGCACGGCCATCTTCGCTTGTGAAGCTGGTGGCCACTGGCAGATCGCTTTGGCCCTCTTGGAGGAGGGTGGCCAGAACGGTTGGTTTGGTTTGATATATAACTACATGTATGTATACAGATGTGTACATATATATATATACATGCATATCTGTACATATTTTTAATCATGTATAGATGTATGTATATATATATACATATGTGTGTGTGTGCTCATTCTGTTTCCATTCGGGACGTTGGCGTATTCTACGGCTAACCATAGCACTTGCCATAAGAACAGGGGCTATGAGCAGGAGGAGGAGTAGTAGGAGAGGATGAGGAAACAAAAGACGATCGCAAGAGCGCAAAGAAGGCTCCCCCACCTTCGAGGAGCATCCCCAGCAGCAGCAGGCGGGGGGAGGAACAGATGATGAACACATGGAAGAAACAGTTTGGCTGAGCAGCCATGGTCTTCCTGATCATCTCCATCGTCGCGTCATCATCGCCACCAATATTCAATACCCATCATTGAGAGCTTCTGAAAAATCGTAGGGTTAGTGCTCTTCTGGTATTGGGCTGCATTGAGACTGTTCTTCGCTAGTGCCTTGGAGGAGATGGTGGGTTCCTCCGTGCCCAAGAATGCTATTACCTTCAATTCAGCCGTGAGCACCTGCGGGTAGCCCTCTCGTGCTTGACAGGGGGTCCGGGAGGAGTCTGGGAGGGTAATATAGTAGCCTTACTAAACCTATTTTTTTATAGTATAACATACCCACAAATCCTATTTTCATTATTAAGGTATGCTTCCGCAGAGGTCTGGGGAGGTTTAGGGTTTCATAAGCAGAGATACTTTCTGCGGCCTTTTGCAAGGAACCTTTCACTATTGGTGGCTCTTACGGTGGGGTATTGGGACTAAGAGGATCAGAGGAGAGGGGATTTAGTCATACGTAAAGTAGCCATAGGCATATTCAATTATATTCTCCATCAAGGTACTTACAACCTACTTGCCAAGGGCGATGGCTCTTTTAGTATGCCTGAGCCGCAGCTCTGGAGCCACTCAACCCGAAACCACACAACCTATGGGCCTTGGTTCAATCGCGCAGCTTACACCCTCAAACCTGAGAACAGAGTTAAGGGTTAAGGGTAGTAGGGGTCAGTGTCAAAGTTTACGGGTTCAGGGCAGCAGAGCCCTATAATTAAAACTCCACATAACCCGCTGACGCCCGGCATTGAACACCAAGCCCCAACGAGTCCTTGCTTAAGCCTTAACACACCGAAACCGGTACAGCTCAAGGTGCAAACTCTCACCCAAGCCGTACATCGGAAGTCCCACCACCTACAGCACGGGTAACGCCAAGAGAGCCGGAGAACCCCAAGCTTGGCAGCCCTCGATATCTCAGAGTTTGGTCCCGGGCCGAAAAGAAAGGGCTGTTTGAGTTTTGGCCTGGGTTTTGGGGATTTAGGATTTTCGTACATTTTAGGGCTAGCGCTACGGGTTGATGGTCTGGGACTTGTGGGTTTTGGGGTGAGAGTGTGTCCCGTTTTGGATTGTGTAGGGTGTGGCATGCAATGCAGGCAGCAAACTCTGAGCTTCAGAAGCCTATTTCCTTGCTGGATCCTTGCCTCATACAGTTTACGCACATCAGTACAACTGAGATCAATTTCTGAGGCTGAAGGCACCAATCGCCACTCGCGTTTTGAAAGAGTTATACTGCCAGGCTAACAGAGGCCAACACCTTGAATTGAACAGCTACAGAATCAGGGCCCATGCCAGAAGAAGTACATGTACTGCCACATGGACTGCCTGCAAGTCGGAAAGTCTGGAAAATAGAGTTCAACCCTAAACCCTAAGTGCTTAAACCCCAAATCCCGAGCCTAAAACAACCCTAAACCCCAAATGCCAAACGCACAACCCAACACTGTACACGCCGTAGACCCGGAACCGCGAGTCCCAACCTTCAGTCCCAAATCCTGAACGTGGAGCACCCGAGAGCAACGCCATGCACAGCCCTGGTGGCAGCTTCCCGCTTTAGGACCCCCCAATAGAACCCTCAAAATTAGCAGTATAGATGTGCCCTTCTAGAACCTCCTTTATAGGATCCTTACCCCAAAGCCCTCCAGAAACCTTGGATTCGAGAATCGCAATGAGCAGGACCGGGGGTCAACATACTGAGCAAAGCAGGTTCGGTTCATGTTTTCAGTTTGGTGTGTAATTCCAACACATTTTCACCTTAAGACGCAGATTTATGTGTTGGGTTTAGTTTAGGGTCTAATTCCGACCCTGTTTCACCTTCCAGGGCGGCGGCGCAGTGGAAGGCTGCATTTGCCCTCTTCAGGGAGATGCAGGCGCTCTGGCTCTGAGCAACCCATGTGCGGTCTTTAGGGTTTGTATTGGGGTTTTGTTGGAGTTTGTAGAAGTGACGTATATACTTAAAATACATAAATAAGTAAATATATACATACACATACGGTTTATGCGGGTCTTTGGAGTTTGGTGGTCAGGCTATTTTGTTTCATCAATGTTTGGTAAGTCAGGCCATAATACAGGCTCCTGATTAGTCAATCCTCTGTCTTCAACAAGGTTTTCAAGAGTCAGATCCTCATAGTGGTTTGGTCTGATTCCTGTTCAGGGTTGTCAACGTTGCGTCGCCCTCCCTTCAACTAAGCCCAATCAGCATTCTTTCAAGGGGAAAATCGTCTGCGTTCTTTCGGGGTGCCACATTAGTGCCAAGGATGGCAGACCCTACTACAGCCAAGCCGTCGGCAAAGCACCAGATGCTGAGCCCGAGGAGCACAAAGCACCCGAAAGCCGGACCCCAAACCCCCGTCACCTTGGCATCATCAACTCCAGAATGCTCATCCCGATATAAGCAGGTGCTACCATCAGGGTCATGGCCCAAGGTCTGAAATGTAAGCTTTTAAGGCTTGCGGTGGAGGAAACCCTGAATCCCAAAATTCTTCGCCCTGACATCCGAAGCCCTGAACCAAAGAGCCCAAAGCCCGAAAGATGGAAGCTTTATCCTCAAAGCGCTGCAACCACAATCCCTTCAGCCTAGCCCCCTAAACCCTAAATCCTGGAGCCCTGAAGCCCAAAACGACTAAACCCGAAAAAAACACATCAAACCCTTCAGCAACGTTTAAAACCGGTTCCCCTCGCGAGGCTTCGGCCGTCCCCGCAACTGCCGTGTCCTTTGCGGCCGTGATCGCCAGCTGTGCTGGAGGCAGACCTGTGCCAGCTCAAAACAAAGGGTGTTTAAGGTTCAGGAGTTTTGGGTTGAAAGAACTACAAAAATTTTGCAACTGCTTGTTTCGGGTTCCGGTTCTGATTCTAGTAGAAGGAGTAGGACATACACGGTCTAGGTTCTAAACCGTATACCCTAAACCAGGATCCTGGCAGCGATCTCTCGCACTGCTGGCAGAGATGGTCCTGGCACAGGCGCAGGGCCTTCGATCGATTCTGCGTGGCCTTTTCGGATTAAGGGTATAAGACCCCAAAATCCAAAACCTGATACCTTACACCGAAAGTTTCGTAGGACGGACCTTTTTTTGGAGGCTTGTGGTGATTTCGCTAAGCGGGTCTTGGAGTCTTGGTCTTACGGCTTTTGGAGCTTATTGCGGTCTTCGGTTTCGGGTCGGAAAGTCGGCACTGGTGGTTTGAGCTTTTGGTTTTCTGGGATTGGGGTTTCGTGATGCGATGCTAGGGCCAGTAAGGCTGGTTGCAAAAGCAGCCTTTAAGAATCACCTAAGCCCCGAAGCCTAAACGGACCTAAACCCCGAAACCCGACTCCTTAAAACCCTAAACAGTCCTAAACCCCCACCTAAACCCTAAAGCCTTAAGCCCTAACGCCCGAACAACACCAGGCCGCGAGCACCTTGGCCTATGCGGCAGTCATTGCGGCTTGCACAGCGGAAGAGCGTTGGCTGAATGCCCCTCGGTTGATTTATGAAGCTCTTCCCGTTCGGGAGAACAGACTAGTGTAGCCTCGAGGCGCTCGCGATACGCACGTGGAGTTCCCCAAACTACGGCTCTGGTGAGGTACTTCTTGTTTAATTATTTTCACGCGATCAGTGCACCTGCGTTCTCAGGAAAGTGCGGTTCATTGTATATTCCACTACATGGGCTTCATTTTGGCTTCGAAACTTCTGAATCCTGCAGCGGAATTGGGGGAATCATTTGGGGCACGCCTTAAATTCTCCTGCATCCCGTCAGTACCTGGAAGAAGCATCTTGACGGTGGTGTCCTCGTGGTGCCCGTTCTTCTAGTTTTTTCTCGTGGTCGGTGGTTTCTTGGAATCTCCTGGTGCTCTGCTGGTGGTCTGTTGGTGGTCCCCTGGTCTCATATATCTCCAGGTGGTCTGGTGCTGGTCTCCTGGTGGTTTCGTCGTGGTCGTGGTGGTCGTGGTGGTCGTGGTCTTTCCAGGGTTTTGGAGGTGTTTTGAGGGTTTTATTCCTTTCTTACGTTTTTGAGAGGTTTGTGAGGGTTTAGTTTAAGGGTCTCGGTTTTTTTCAGCAAGCGCCTGCCCATGCTCAGCTTCTGGTCTTGTCTGCTCCTGGTGTCAGGTGAATGCTCTTTTGGCTGAGATGGCTGCAGACTGCTTGGTGCAGAAAAGTAAAGAGCCGATCTTCAAGTTTAATGTAGGAACCTGATTAAGAAACCCTGGGCCTATACCCCCAAAATAGTAGCATTCATATAAGGAACCCTAACAAAGGCCCGAGGTTTCTTAATTAGGTTCCTACATTAGGTTTTGGGGTCAGGCCCTGCACTCTAAAGCCTAAAGCTTGAACCTCTGCACCTCAGGGTTTCGGGTAATTCGCAAGCTCTTCGAAGTGGCTCTGTAGCTCCGTGACGAAAGCAGGCACCAACATACACACAGCGGCATCTCAAAAACACGTGCCGCAGCTTTGGGGTTGGGTTTGGGGTGTCGGTCTTCGGGTTTAGGACCTTTAGGACTTGGGGCTTCAGGTCTTACCTTGGGGTCTCGGGGTTTAGGGCCTCGAAGCCTTATGAAGCCCGAAACCACAGACCCGAAGCCTTGGAACCTCAGATCCGAAGCTCGGAGTTCGAGTCGCCCAAACGCTCCCCGAAGTGAAACGCCGACGCTGCCCTAAAGCAGCCGGAACCCGAAGAAGGGGCGTTGCAGAGCTTTGGATCTAGGGCATACGGTTTGGGGTTCAGGATTTGGGTTTAGGTTTGACAGATATGGATGGTTGTGAAAATTATGGTCCCTTTTTGGGTCCCCCCAAAAAAAGGGACCCTAATTTTGGCCACAACGCCCAGGGCTCAAGTCCACAGCGACCCTGAACCCCACACTCCAAAGCTCTCTGAGCCCCGAAGCCTTTCCGAAAGCCTCAGCCCCAAACCCTACAGTAATTCAAGCAAGAGGTTTCTATTGCAACTGAAAGCATCCAGAAGTTGACAAGGGCGCAACAAACAGTGGATGTCCTTTAGAGCTTAGAGGTCTGGTTCACTAGCAAGAGTATCCTCTGATAGTGGGTACAGTCATGCCTCGGAGTACATCTCAAGCCTTTTTCATCATAAAGGCCCCTGTATCAACCTTAGCCCGAATCCCTGTGACTTAAATCCGACATTCAACATCTCTGCCGATGCGCGCTGCATCGGTTTGTGCGTCGCTGCTCGCATGGATCTGCTACAGCGGGGCCGTCGAAAAGGTGCTGAACGTGCCGAGCCACTCGACTTAGTAAGGCTGCCCCTGGATTGAAAGCCGCGATGTCCCTGCCCTATTCAGGCCCTGCTAAGAGTTCCTGCAAGGTTGCCCGTAGGGTTTTACAGGGGTTCCTCTAAAGGCTTCCTTTAAGGTTAAGCCAAAAAAGCCCAAAGCCCGAACTACTAAGGGTCCTGATATAAGGGTGAAACCCAGGTGCCCACGCTTGCTGCGAGCTTTGCTACGCAAAGAGCAGCGCGGGCCCTGTGAATGTCGGGTTTCACGGAGTTGCGGCTGTCTGAGCCTTAGGATAAAACCCTCAAGTCGTGTCCTTTGCGTTTGTGATAAAGGGTTGTCCCAAGTGTTAAAGGCTTCATTAAGTTTTTCAGGGTTTATAGGGTTTTAGGACCTTTAGCGGACTCAGTGGCTACGTAGAGTAGAGTTGTGGGGGTTCTATCATCGTAGTGCCATCAGGATATATTGTTGCTCATACGCAGAACCTGAACTCTAAGACCCAAGCCAGACATCCCCAAACCCGCATAAATCCTTAATCCCTAAAGCCCTGAACCGTAAACCCCCAAACCCGGGACCGTACACCCAGAAGGCCTAGCCCAACTCGAGAAGTAGCATAGCCGTCTGAATAATCGAAAATCGTGTCTCTTATAGTCCTTACTAGTATACTTGTAGTACAGAATGCACCAAAACCCTGTTCCTAAACCATAAACCCCAAGCCATCGGCTTTCCCTGTGTGGGGTAGTCACGTTTTGATGCTAACACCCAGCAAAACCCAAACCCCTAAGCCGGAAAACTTGAGAACCCTCAACCAACGCCCTAAACGATCAACTCCAAAGCCAAAGCCAAAGCCAGGCCTTCTACCCCAGCCACCGCGAACAAAAGCAAACATAAACAGCATCAAAAGCCCAAGAGGTGCTTCTGTAATATCCTCAGCAGCAGTAAAATAGTATCCTTACAACAACACTAGGTCCCATAGTTCCCCGTTGTTCTTCCCCCCAACAACAGGAAAAGACAGGGCCTCCGCCAGGCTGCCAGGCGGCCCTCTACGAAGAGGCCGAGCAGCTCTGTCAGCTCGGGGGGCCGAGGATGCCCATCACAGGCTCGGGTGCCCTTGCAGTGATCGAGAGCCTTTCAGGGTTCCCTCATGTGCATCTTTGAAGGATGTGTGTTTTGAGTTCAGAACTGGAGGGTTTCTGGCGTGTTTGTTTTTGGTATTTGGGTGCTTTTGTGTTGTTCAAAGCCCTTCACGACACTATCCTGAACCTGAAAGCCCAAAACCCTAAGTCCACAATCGAAACCCGGAGCCCAAATAGGGAAGCCCAAAACCCTCAGTCCACAATCTAAACCCCGGAGCCCCATCGGCCCTGAACCCATCGCCAAGCCCTGACCCCTGGACCTGCAAAGCTTCAAACCCGGGCCGTGCACCCGTTAAAGCAGGACCGGAAAAGAAACAACACCCTAAACCCTAAACCCTAAACCCTCGCCACTCAAGCCCAGTGCGGAGCTGGGAGGATGGCGAGGACGAGGGACGAGGCGGTGATGATGGCAGGCAGAGGGACGCCAAGACGATCCAGAAGTACTAGACGGGGCCCCAGGTGTGGTGAAAGGTGCACGCGAGAAACCCGAGTGCTACGACCAGGAAGCAGGCCCATAAGGCATCGACCGTTCCCTGAAGCTCATGAGCGTGGCGGAGGCAGCGGAGCCGGATCGTCCACAGACCGGCCGAGTCGAGGTGCAGGACGCACAGGCCATCGAGGGGGCCAAGAGCGAAGGCCGAGAGCAACAGAAGCGGCGGAGGGGATGGACCTGGACAGAGCAGTGGAAACCTGGAGGTATTTGCTGGGGCTGACCCAGGTGTGGCCTCCGCCAACGGTCATCTCAGATGGGAGCCCACTGCTGCAGAAAAGCACGCTCGATGAAATCATTGCCTTCCTCCAGAATCAAGACCGCGATACACAAGCGATGATGACACTGGGCTTCATAAGCCTCATCAGGTTCCTTATGGCGGAGGTGGCTGAGGCTTGCCACACAGCAGCGATCCTCGCCGCAGGACTGAGTGTGGACTGTGAGGACTCGGGCGATGAGGTGGAAGTCGAGGTCCATGACGAGGGAGGGTTCATGCAACTATGGTGGGAGTCTGAGGAGACGGACGAGACCTGGCTGATGCAGAGGGACCGGGTGGACAAGATGGATAGGTGGCACCGCCTCCTTCATGCATTACAGAAAGAGCTCACCCAGCAAAGCAAGGAGATGCGGCGCTCGCACTTAATGCAACTGCGAGCCAGAATCTTTCATGTGACCATCCCGGGAGCCTGGATGCCGTTGCAAGACCAATTGTATGCTTTGGTGCTGGGCATGATGGACGAGGATCGCACGCACCCCATTGAGCAGGACGACCGGTGGATGGAAGAGTGGAGCAGACAACTGGCGGAGTTTGTGCCGGGGCTCCAGGAGCCAGTGACCTTGGTGCCGCCGTTACGGGGAACTATCGCGCTTGACGACACCCCACCTGGCCAAATGGGAGACGAGGAGATCCAGGCCCACCTGGTGGACGAAGCGAACTACAAGAAGGCGAAAGACGCGGAGGAGGCACACATGCAGGCTGAGATGGAACGTCTCCAGGCGGAGGAGGATGAAATGTTGAGGCGACAAGCGGCGCTGTACCGAGCTTGGGAAGAATGGGAACTCGCTCAACACATGCAGGGTGGAGGTGGAGAAGGGAGGCCGAAGATCCGCAAACGATGTGTCCTGGAGATAGAAGTGGCCAGCAGCTCCACTGAGGGGCGGCGCACACAGGTGGTCACGGTGCCTGAGAATGGGAGCCTCACGATCAAACTCCATGCCGCGATGGTGGACGAGGTGGCGGAGTCGGAGATCGCCACGGTGGAGCTGGACCCACAGCAGCCGGCCTCTGGGAGGGGACTGGAGTCCCTGGACTTCAATGACTTCCAGGCCCAATACCAGCTGTGGACAACGGGGGCTTTGACATCCAATGGGGTCGTGCAAAGGTTCGGGGAAGAAGTTCTCGAAATGATGGAGGCTCAATATGCGGCTTGCCGTGAATGTGATGCCGACCTCGATCTACCACGTGATGATGAAGGAGGACTCGGGACGAGGACTAGGGATGCTGCACCAGGAGATCAGCAGGATTCGCCACTGGCGCAGACCCAGATGGACGGGGACATGGGTCGTGAACTGGCTGCTCAGGGAGAAATGCCTGGAGGGAGCAGTGAAATGGCAGAGACCTCCGGGCTGACGGTGACGACGGTGGAGAAGAGTGAGACTGCACCGTCTGGCGTCGGCTTCAAGGGTGAGAGTGGCTTCAAGGGTGACAGCGGCTGAGTGGTGAAGTGAAGGGCCCCAGGGAACGTACATCCGCTTTCCACAAGGTGGATGCTACCAATCCGACATACTGGCGAGGTGGAAAAAGGCGTTCAAAAAAAAACCCTAAACACACAAAGCCGCAACACTTTCACAAAGCCCCCTCCACAGCCATCCCAACCCCAAAAATTCACAACTCCAAGCCCTCAAGCCGAAACCTCCTCAGCCTTACACCCCCAGACCCGAAACTCTTAAGCCCTTAACGTCCGAAAGCCCGAAGCCTTAAACATGAAAAGCCCTTAAAGTATAGTATATTACAATTATAGTCATTATAGTATATGATAGTATACGTTATACGATAGTATACTATAGCATGTTGTAGTATATTATAGTATATTCTAGTACATTACAGTATACTATGGTATATCATAGGAAATTATGGTATAGTATACTGCAGTACTTCACAGTATATTCGGTTACGTTCCAGTAGGTTACGGTATATTCCATTGCTTTTCTGGCATAGTAAGCTGCAAACCCTAAACCCTAAGCCCTAAACCCTGAACCCTAAACCCTGAACCCTAAACTCTAAACCCTAAACCCTAAGCCCTAAACCCGAAGCCCCAAAGGCCTGGCAGCTCTCGCCTGCGTGCCGAGAGGAAGGGCCTCCGCCGCCTGCGACTTTGAGCGAGGCGCGCGGCGTCCACGGAGACCCTTCCTTTGCTTAAGTGTGGGGGTTTGAGGGTGTTTGGGTTTGGGGGGTTATGGGGTTTGGGGTTTGGGGGTTTAGGGTTCAGGGGCTTGGGGGTTTAGGGATTTGGTGGTTTAGGGGTTTGGGGTTTAGGGGTTGGGGGTTTGTGGGATTTAGGGGTTTAGGGTTTAGAGGGTTTAGGGTTTAGGGGTTTTGGGGGTTAGGGATTCGGGGGTTTGGGGTTTGGGGTTTGGGGGTTTAGGGGTTTAGGGGCTCCCGCTGAGTCCCCAGAATTTCCAAGTTAAGGAATAGTAAAATTCCTGAACTCATATTAGAGATACGAATTGTTTGAATTAAGGTATATTCCGTAATTAAAGGATTTTGGAGGTCTCAGTCCCTTCCTTCAAGCGGTCTTACAAAAAGGAGGGGTCTACAAAGGCCACCGCAAGCCTGTTTGCAGAAGAGTCGACATGAGACAGAAGATCATGTGTGCCTTCCATGCGAGCGGAAACCTTCTTGCAGCGCTGCCTGCTTAAAGCCTTTCGCGGACCTTGAGAATCTATGCCAATGCATGTGTGCGTGTGTGCTCGATTTCCACGCTCCGAAT
This sequence comes from Symbiodinium sp. clade A Y106, assembly GCA_003297005.1. Taxonomy (NCBI): domain Eukaryota; class Dinophyceae; order Suessiales; family Symbiodiniaceae; genus Symbiodinium; species Symbiodinium sp. clade A. Next base: position 15,148 of record BGNK01005282.1, on the reverse strand, counting down.
CGAGAAAGATAGCTTTGGTCTGGTTTGAGAGCGCGCAAGCCCAAGCCCAACCTTCAACCCAAAACCCTGGACACGAAAGTCCTTGCTGAACAGCTCCGGCGCAGAGGTCTTGCTCCTTACAGCCGCTATCTATCTGTACGAACGTGTATCTTATTTTGAAAATTCAGGCCTCCTACATTCAGCCCGTCGCAAGCCGTGCTTTCATCATCACCTCCCGAGGCCTGGACTACGAGGCCACGCGCGGCCTCACCCTTCAGCGTGGCGGCCTCGGTTCGGAGGTTGGGGGTTTTTTAGCTTCAGGGGTCCTCAAGTTCGTGGTTCTGACCTATGGTTAGTAGGGAATGGAGGAATGGGGCACAATTATAACTACTACTACTACTACTACTACTACTACCATTCTTCCATTCCCTACTAACCAAAGGTTGGGGTTGTAGGATTCGGGGCTTCCGGGTTTAGGGTTTGCAGGTTCACGGATTTTGGATCTTAAGGCTTGTGCTTTTTAGGACTTCGGGCTTTCAGTGTTTCAGCAGAAGACGGTGTACTGATGAAAGAAGCCTTGGGGAGAATGACGGAAAGTAGTGTGCTAGCCACGGCGGTTCGTGTGTTCATCACGGAAGTTCCCAGTATAGGGGCCTTGATAATTACCTATTCTATTTTGGGGCTCCATTTTATGTTTATAGTATAATGGGGCCTTATATTAGTCACCGTAGCAGTGTACTAATCAGTAATGCTGCCATAAGCTTGTTTGCCCACCTTTGCTGCCGTCGAGGGGTTTCTTCAAGCACCGTCTTTTGACGAGTCCTCTGCCCCAAGAGAGACTGATCAGCTATGCCCTTCAACCCCAAAACTCTAAGCCCTAAAGCCCCAACAATAAAACCCTTAAACTCCTAAACCCTAAACCCCCCAAGCCCTATGGGCCGGAGGGCGCCCTTCCACCGGTTAGCTGCTGGGCTGGCTCCGCCGGATCGCACGTGTGCGCCACCACGCGAGGGCATCGGATCGCACAGAGATGTGGATGGTCTAGGGTTTTGGGGCTTTAGAGTCTTAGGGTTGTAGGGTTTTAGGGTTTCGGGGTTTTAGGGTTGTGGGGTTTTCGGGTTTTAGGGTTTAGGGTTGTAGGGTTGCCGGGTTTAGGGTTGTAGGGTTTAGGGTCTAGGATGATGCTCAGCCCTCTAGCTCTGCACGGGCAGCAGGCTGGACACTCGCAGGGGCCCACCCCTCAAGAGTCGCTGGGCGATGTGCTTCTCAAAAGGTTCCGGACCCTAAACCCTAAACCCTAACACCGAAACCCTAAACCCTGAACCGTTGAGTTGGGGGCAGCAAGAGTCAGCACTTTGATGAGGTCTCTGCGCTCTTCTTGGCTCTCAAAGCTCGCAAGATGCGCGACTGAGTGGAGGAATCAATCAAAAACACAGGCAAGATTGAGTTGTTTCTTGGACTTTTGCTCTCTTGTTAAAGCGGTTTCCACAAACCCGATCGCTGCTCTTTTTTGAGAGGAGTAGAGTTTATTGGGCTTCGGGTGCAAGAAAACTGTTGAGTTTGGGGCTTTGGTCCCTAAGCCCCAAGCGCAAACCTAAACGATATACGAGACTTCAGCAAGAAACCCCCCATCGCGACCCCCTTCACTGACGGTTTAGGGGTTTAGGGTTTAGGGTTTAGGGTCAACCGAGCTCAAATAGAATAAACAGAACCCTTATAGATGTCTCAACCCATATGGAACCCTTCTGGATCCCTGCTAAATCCCTCTGGAAACCCTGTGGATCCCTTGTAGAGCCTTGAAAAAAACCTGTATAGATCCCTTGTCCATCCCTTATAGAAGCCTTACAGATCTCTTAGTTAGCTGTCGTAGAACCTTCAGACCACCCTTATAGAACCCGTTTATAGCGAACTCTCAAAGTCTCTTGTAGAACCCTTGCAGAAACCTTATGGATCCCTTTAGAAAACCTACGGATCCCTTATATAGAGCCCTTGTTTGTGAAACCTTTATTTAACCCTAAACCCTAAACCCCTAAACCCCTAAACCCCTAAATTCTAAACCCTAAACCCCAAACCCTAACCCGAAGAAAAAATCAGGTGTGGAGACGGCGGAGCAGTGTTGCACCGCCTGCGAGTCGTGGGAGGACTGCAAGGTCCGGCAATGGGAGCTTTTTTTGTCAGTGGCTTTGTACTTTGCACGGAGTTTCAGCATCTTTTTATGTGGTTCTTGCGGGGATTTACATAATTTGCTAGGGTTTCGAGAAGCTTCGTAGACTTTGAAGTATGCGCGGGTTTGGAGTTTACGGCTTTAGGGGTTCAGGGTTTCAGGGTTCAGGGTTTTTTGGGTAGGGCTTTTTGACTATTCCTTTCTTCCTTAAAACTGTACTATACTTCGGCAAAGCCCTATTCTAATTGTTAAGGCCCATATATTTAGGGTCCCGAAAGGCTTGCGTGGGTGCCGGGCCTGGATCTCAAACACGGAAGGCCACCCATCCGCCCCCCAGCCCCGAGACCTTCGCTGCGGCCAAAAGTTTCTGAACTCCAGGCTTTTATGCCCATGCGACCCTAAACCCTGAACCCTAAACCCTGTGGAAGTTCTGGCTCGTCGCGTTGTTCCGCGTGGGTACTTACCGGTGCGCCGTGTTCCCCACGCAGAAAGTGCCCGTTGGAGGATGTTTACGTGGGTGAACCCCATTCTGGCCAATACCCTGGAAACGCACTTACATACACCCTTGCAACCGGGGGAATCGGAGGCCAGGCAGTCTGACTTACCGATTGGGCCCGAACCTGTGGAACCGCCGGTGAGCCCCTCGCCAAATGGGGTGACTAGTGACAATGAAGACCTTTCAGCTCCTCAAGAAGGGACGATGTGGCCTCCATGGATAGCAAGTATGCCCTCGACGAGGATGGCAGACTGGTTGAGGTGATTCTGCATGTGCATCACCCGGCTGATCCTCCGCGTGGACCCCCACCTCCAGAACCGGTAAATGCGCCACCACCGACAAGTTCCTCGTCCTCGAGTGAAACAGGCTCGTCAACGGACTGTCCGCGAGGACCGCCACCTGCTCCTCTCAGCCCTCAAGGCATTTGGAAGAGTCCAGTGGATGAAGTTCCACCTGATGAGGATGCTAAGGACGATCCCGCTTTGATGCAAACCCTGATGATCAAGGATGCTTTGCGGAGCACTACGTCCACTACTTCGACCACCCATACTCCGGACACCAATGTGAGGGATATGGTGAATGCGCAGATGGTGCAAGGCAACATGGTGGACACTGTTGAAGTACTACGACGGCTACTTGATCGTCAGCGACACCTGCGACATTGTGACAGACTAATTGGCACGGCCCTTGAAGAGCTCCTGTTCTGGTTACGGGTGCCACTCTCGGCTCGGCCTCTCAATGCCCGGACCATGGAGAATCAAATCTGGGACGCCATCTCTGAGCAGGCGAGGCATGGATCGTCAAGGTCGGTTGCAGCCCTACCTACGCCTCGAGAAGACCCTGCGGTTCTACTTCAACCAAGAACGGAGCCGTAGTCGTGATGATCTTTGAAGAGGTTGAGGAGGTGTCGTTCGTCTTCTGAGATGATTCTGTTCAGTGCAAGCCCATTCTTGGGCTGGCTTCCTTGCCTGCGGATAAAGAGGCTACTGCACTTTAAAAAAAACCCTAAATCTCATCCCTAAACCTAGTTCCGGTAAGCCCAGAATCCCCAGTTCCTGAGGGCCTGAAGTACGTAACTACCCGGTGTGCGGAGTTTCGGGTTGCCCCCTTGACCCCCAACTTAGCTTTGGACCAAAGAACAAGCCCCGAAACCCCAAACCCAGACACCCTAAACCCAAAGCCCTAACCCTTAAAGCCCAAACCCTGAAACTTTAACACTAAACCCTAACTGCCTAAACCCCTGAACCCCTACACCCCCAAACCCTATACCTCGCACTCTTGTAAAGCCCTTTTACGGCTGGCGGAGCCCTAGGCCCGGATTCTGACAAGAATAGTTAGACTAGAGGTTTGGGGGCATACTATACCGTAATCGTAGGGGTTTTGGGGTATGCTGTACCATACCAATGAAACCCTAAACCCTAAACCCTGTTATTACGAACCTGTCAGGTTGGCGTCTGGGATGAGTATTGGCAGGAGCAGCTTGGACTTTTACCTCAGGAACCTCGGGCTTCAGTTGTACTATAGGGGCTTAAACAATTGCCAATACTATTTTGGGGGGTTCCTTATTATAGTTATAGTATAATGGGCCCCAAATAGCATGTGGTCTGGAGCTTGATGGAGAAGCCTTTCCGTGTTTGTAAGTTTACAATGGTTTAATTGCGCAGACCCTTCTTGGAAGGGGTTTGAGTGAAGGGACTCCTAAGGGTTCTCTATCAAGGATTTTTGCTCTACGTCCCCCTCGTTATGCATAATGCACGATCTTGTCCATCCACCACCACTACTACCGCCGCCACCACCACCACGTCAAGTACAAGACAAAAGCTTTTGTAACAATGGCCATGACAGCAACAGTTCGAAAAGTGCAACCATCAGTGCTATTGTCTTCTGGGATGGGAGCTTCTGCGGTGCCTCAACCAAGGTGTTATTTGAAGTCCGGCTTCGTTTCACGCCGGATCAGCACCAAGCCGCCTCTAAGCTGCTGATAACCTTAAAGCCGAACGCCCTAGGTCCTAAACCCGCAATCCAACATGGTCCAGAGGCTTGGTTTTGACATTTGCCTGCCTTTTTGGGGCGTTTCGTCAGACTCTAAGGCCTGCAAAGCCGAAACGCAGTATGGAGAAGAGCCCGAGGGGCGTACTGAACTCCCAAACTGAGTGCATTTGTTTGTCTGTTCATCTACCGTTCCATCTCCATCTTCCATCTCCGTCTCTGTCTCCATCTCCATCTCCATCGCTGTCTTCGTCTCCATCTCCATCTATGTGTCTGTCTCTATGTGTCTATCTGTATCTCTATCTCTATTTCTATCTCTATCTCTCTGTTTACCTACCCACCGACCAATCCATCTATCTATCTATTTGCCTATCTATCTTTCTATATATCTGTGTATCCATGCAATGCCTCCGTTTATCATTTTTTCCATCTGTCTCTGTATCTGCGTAGCCGTCAAATATTTCTACACGTGTTATATATATATATATATGTATACAAGTATATGTACATTATCATGCTACATGTGGTCGATCCCCCTTCTTTACACATGTACTTCCCGTTGGGGGATCGGCTCTGCATGGCCGCCTCGCAAGCCCACTCCTAGCCTTGTCACTATGTCATGGCGATCAGGTGCTGTAGTTCAGACCTTACATCGTTGTGTAGGGTTTAGCAGGTGTAGGGTTTAGGTGTGGGGTTTGGGCCTTAGGATTACGAGTTTAGTGGCGGGGTTCGAGGGTAAGAGATTGGCGGCGCCGTTCATGCAATCCGTCGAATTACTATCTCCTAAGAACCGTTCTCCGGTCTCAAAACCTCCAACCCCCACAACCCAAGCCCTAAATCCTGAACACTCAGACTTTTCTGCAAAAGGTGCTCAACCAAAAGCAAACCCAAAACCCCAAATCCAGACCTTCCAATATCCCTTGAACTATAGTAGGATCTCTTATATGATTCAAGGTTATATTCCTGAATTACGGGATTCTGGAAGGTCTGAGCATTTCCCCATGCCCTAAACCCAACCTTGAAGCCTAAACTGTCCAAACCCCCAGTTGGGAACTGACACCCTTGTCCTCACCCCTAAACCCATTTGGGAATTCAAACCCTTGTCCTTACCCCTAAATCCCATTTGGGAATTCAAACCCTTATCCTTTCACCTTAACCCATTTGGGAATTTAAACCCCACTTGGGAATTTAAACCCGTATCCTTGCCCCTAAACCCCATTTCGGAATTACAAGCCTTCTCACGTGAGGGGTTTGGGATTTGAGCCCCACAGCTGCGGCTCTCAAAGGAACCCTTAAAGGAACCCCTAATGGATCCCTGAAAGGAGCTCTTACAGGAACCCTTAAAGGATCCCATAAAGGATCCCTTAAAGGAACCCTTAAAGGATCCCCAAAAGGAGCCCTTTAAAGGAACCCGGAAGAGGCTGGTCGGCTGCATGGCGAGGGCGAGCAACCCGGAGGCTTCCAAGTTTAGGCTTCGAGGAGAAGGGTCCGGGGTTTAGCGTTTGAGGGTTTGAGGAGTAGTTAGGGTTTGAGGGTTTGAGGTTTAGGGTTGAGGGTTAGGGTTTGAGATTTAGGGTTGAGGGTTAGGGCTTGAGGAGTAGTTAGGGTCTAGGATTTGAGGGCTGAGGGTTGAGGGTTTGAGGGTCAGAGTTTAGGGTTTAGGGCTTTTAGGGTCTGCAATGTTCAGGGTTTTCAGTCGCTATAGTCATTCTGCCGTGAGGTTGCCAAGTTCCCCTGAAGCTGCAATACAGAATGAGGGTGTCGCCTGTAGTCTACAATCGTCACAAGTCTCGTTTCTAGAGAGTCTTCGCAGAGTGTTTGTAGAATACAGGCTTTCGGGTTTAGGGTTTACAGACCTCCGCACTAGATAGCAGCCGCGACGGTCTTTTGGAGTGTCAAGCAGCAGTCCAGAATTGCAGGATTCGAGTTTATGGTTAGGATACAAGCCAGAATAGTTAGTAATACTATTCCTTAGGCTAGTCTATACTATAACAAGCCCCCCAACCCATGCTCTAGTTTTTCGGGCCCTTATGTTTAAAGTGCTGAGATTAATTGCTGCCGCAATGTCGGGTCTTGTGTGATTCTTCGGTAGCTCTGCAGCCTACCCTGGCTTCACTACTTCTCGGAGGGTATGAAGAACGCATTCACCCGCAGAGCTCTACGAACAAGACACATCTAGAGCTTTTCTATACTTAGATGTACCGCTCGATGTGCTGCTCTCGTAAAGCAGAAGAGTACCGTGATGGTGGAGGTGATACCTAGAAAAAGGAAGATGAGGAAGATTGCGCAGATTATGTGGTGACGATGATGCAAAGGGGGATGCTGATGCTTATGCTGATGCTGATGATGATGTTGAACATATATCTTGCCCACTAGATAGAGAGTGTATGGCTCCTAACATCGCCTGCAAAGCCAGGCAGGACCCTCGCAGCCGATTGCAGCAAGTGACCTCAAGCCCTTCCTCCAGCTGCTCCCTGCCTCGACATCATGCCTTCCACCGCCACCAATGTTGCCATGGCTGGCGTCGGTGCCTTCGCGGCCGCGGGTGCCTTGAGCGGTGCCTTCGTGGCGCCCGCTGGCACGGTCCAGCACAGTGAGCCCCAGATGCAGAGGACCAACCTTCGCGCGTCTGGCTATGGCTCCTCGCAGGCTGCTGGTGTTGGNTCGAGACCAACCCGATCTCTTGCACTTTCGACTCCAAGGCTGGCATCATGCTGGACCCTACCTTCGTCAAGGTCGTCTGCTGGTATGATAACGATTCTACGGCTTTCCTGGAACACTTTCGGTATCGTATAGTCTTAAGAAAGGAACATAACACAACTGATAATCTGTATAGGGCCACGAAGTAAAAGCATCAGGAGTGGGGCTACAGCTGCCGAGTTGTCGATTTGATCAAGCACATGGCCGCGGAGGATGCCAAGGCATAAGCTGTCCACCCGAGGCTGCAACTGTTTAAGGAATTAGAAGAAAGGGTTGATGAAATCAGCCTAATCAGGCTCCTACCGGACTCTCCGAGGTCAGTTTTCCTCAACGCTGCCGAGCACAACGGCATGCCCTTAGCAAAAAGAGTTATGCCTTCCGCGAGTGCTGTGAAGTGCGCTTGTCAACATGTAAAACGAAGAGTGCATTAGCTGGTAAACAAGAAGCAGCCATCAAGCAGGTTCGAAAGTCCTTCGTTGTGCAGATCCTCGGCAGCATGCCTTCCACCGCCACCAACGTTGCCATGGCTGGCGTCGGTGCCTTCGCGGCCGCAGGTGCCTTGAGCGGTGCCTTCGTGGCGCCCGCTGGCACGGTCCAGCACAGTGAGCCCCAGATGCAGAGGACCAACCTTCGCGCGTCTGGCTATGGCTCCTCGCAGGCTGCTGGTGTTGGTGCCATGGCTGGGCTCGGTGCTGTGGCCGGTCTGGCAGCGGCAGGTGTGGCTGGCAAGCGTGCCAGCAAGGGACGCACCTCCATGCAGGCCGTCGGCGTCGGCATCAACGGCTTCGGCCGCATCGGCAGGCAGGTGGCCCGCATCGCCATGAAGGACCCGGAGACCGAGCTTAAGCTCATCAACGCCAGCTACGATGCCGACTACCTGGCATANACTGTTTAAGGAATTAGAAGACAGGGTTGATGAAATCAACCTAATCTGGCTCCTACCGGACTCTCCGAGGTCAGTTTTCCTTAACGCTGCCGAACACAACGGCATGCCCTTAGCAAAAAAGAGTTATGCCTTCCGCGAGTGCTGTGAAGTGTGCTTGTCTACATGTAACATGAAGAGTGCATTAGCTGGTAAACAAGAAGCAGCCATCAAGCAGGTTCGAGAGCCCTTCGTTGTGCAGATCCTCGACATCATGCCTTCCACCGCCACCAACGTTGCCATGGCTGGCGTCGTTGCCTTTGCGGCAGCTGGTGCCTTGAGCGGTGCCTTTGTGGCGCCCGCTGGCACGGTTCAGCACAGTGAGCCCCAGATGCAGAGGACCAACCTTCGTGCGTCTGGCTATGGCTCCTCGCAGGCTGCTGGTGTTGGTGCCATGGCTGGGCTCGGTGCCGTGGCCGGTCTGGCGGCGGCAGGTGTGGCTGGCAAGCGTGCCAGCAAGGGACGCACCTCCATGCAGGCCGTGGGCGTCGGCATCAACGGCTTCGGCCGCATCGGCAGGCAGGTGGCCCGCATCGCCATGAAGGACCCGGAGACCGAGCTTAAGCTCATCAACGCCAGCTACGATGCCGACTACCTGGCATANCGCATCGGCAGGCAGGTGGCCCGCATCGCCATGAAGGACCCGGAGACCGAGCTTAAGCTCATCAACGCCAGCTACGATGCCGACTACCTGGCATACATGATGAAATATGATACTATTCATGGTAAGTATGATGGAACCGTCGAGGTGGATGGCGACTCCCTGGTCATTGACGGCCAGAAGGTGGCCTTGTCCCACACCCGCGACCCTGCTGAGATCCCTTTNATCGGCAGGCAGGTGGCCCGCATCGCCATGAAGGACCCGGAGACCGAGCTTAAGCTCATCAACGCCAGCTACGATGCCGACTACCTGGCATACATGATGAAATATGATACTATTCACGGTAAGTATGATGGAACCGTCGAGGTGGATGGCGACTCCCTGGTCATTGACGGCCAGAAGGTGGCCTTGTCCCACACCCGCGACCCTGCTGAGATCCCTTTCGGCGAGCACGGTGCAGAGTACGTCTGCGAGTCCACCGGCGTGTTCCTGACCACCGAGAAGGTGCAGCCCCACTTGAAGGCCGGTGCCAAGAAGGTGATCTTCTCCGCGCCCGCAAAGGATGACTCCCACACCATCGTCATGGGCGTGAACGAGGACACTTACGACCCGTCCATGGAGGCCGTGTCCTGCGCCTCTTGCACTACCAACGGCCTGGCCCCTGCCGTGCGNGAGGACACTTACGACCCGTCCATGGAGGCCGTGTCCTGCGCCTCTTGCACTACCAACGGCCTGGCCCCTGCCGTGCGTGTCCTGCAGGAGAAGTTCGGCATCAAGCGCGGCCTGATGACGACTTGCCACGCCATGACCGCCTCTCAGCCCACTGTGGATGGCACCTCCAAGAAGGACTGGCGCGGTGGCCGTGCCGGCCCTGGCAACATNAAGTTCGGCATCAAGCGCGGCCTGATGACGACTTGCCACGCCATGACCGCCTCTCAGCCCACTGTGGATGGCACCTCCAAGAAGGACTGGCGCGGTGGCCGTGCCGGCCCTGGCAACATCATTCCCAGCTCCACTGGCGCTGCCAAGGCAGTGGCCAAGGTCATTCCGGACGTGAAGGGCAAGCTGACCGGCATGGCCTTGCGCGTGCCGACCATCGACGTGTCCGTGGTCGACCTGACCGTGGAGTTGGAGAAGGAGACCACCTACGAGGAGATCTGCGCCGAGATGAAGAAGCGTTCCGAGGGAGACATGAAGGGNCCGACCATCGACGTGTCCGTGGTCGACCTGACCGTGGAGTTGGAGAAGGAGACCACCTACGAGGAGATCTGCGCCGAGATGAAGAAGCGTTCCGAGGGAGACATGAAGGGCTACCTGGGCTACACGGACGAGGCCCTGGTGTCCACCGATTTCGAGACCAACCCGATCTCTTGCACTTTCGACTCCAAGGCTGGCATCATGCTGGACCCTACCTTCGTCAAGGTCGTCTGCTGGTATGATAACGATTCTACGGCTTTCTTGGAACACTTTCGGTATCGTGTATTCTGAGGAAGGAACGTAACGCAAGTGATAATTTGTATAGGGCCACGAAGTAAAAGCATCTCAGGAGTGGGGCTACAGCTGCCGAGTTGTCGATTTGATCAAGCACATGGCCGCGGAGGATGCCAAGGCNACGAAGTAAAAGCATCTCAGGAGTGGGGCTACAGCTGCCGAGTTGTCGATTTGATCAAGCACATGGCCGCGGAGGATGCCAAGGCGTAAGCTGTCCACCCGAGGCTGCAACTGTTTAAGGAATTAGAAGACAGGGTTGATGAAATCAACCTAATCTGGCTCCTACCGGACTCTCCGAGGTCAGTTTTCCTTAACGCTGCCGAACACAACGGCATGCCCTTAGCAAAAANACTGTTTAAGGAATTAGAAGACAGGGTTGATGAAATCAACCTAATCTGGCTCCTACCGGACTCTCCGAGGTCAGTTTTCCTTAACGCTGCCGAACACAACGGCATGCCCTTAGCAAAAAGAAGTTTTGCCTTCTGCGAGTGCTGTGAAGTGCGCTGGTCAACATGAAGAATGAAGAGTGCATTAGTTGGTAAACAAGAAGCAGCCATCAAGCAGGTTCGAAAGCCCTTCGTTGTGCAGATCCTCGACAGCATGCCTTCCACCGCCACCAACGTTGCCATGGCTGGCGTCGGTGCCTTCGCGGCCGNCACATGGCCGCGGAGGATGCCAAGGCATAAGCTGTCCACCCGAGGCTGCAACTGTTTAAGTAATTAGAAGAAAGGGTTGATGAAATCAACCTAACCTGGCTCCTACCGGACTCTCCGAGGTCAGTTTTCCTTAACGCTGCCGAACACAATGGCATGCCCTTAGCAAAAAGGAAGTTATGCCTGCCGCGAGTACTGAGAAGTGTGCTTGTCAACATGTAAAACGAAGAGTGCATTAGCTGGTAAACAAGAAGCAGCCATCAAGCAGGTTCGAGAGCCCTTCGTTGTGCAGATCCTCGACATCATGCCTTCCGCCGCCACCAACGTTGCCATGGCTGGCGTCGGTGCCTTCGCAGCCGCGGGTGCCTTGAGCGGTGCCTTCGTGGCGCCCGCTGGCACGGTTCAGCACAGTGAGCCCCAGATGCAGAGGACCAACCTTCGCGCATCTGGCTATGGCTCCTCGCAGGCTGCTGGTGTTGGTGCCATGGCTGGGCTCGGTGCCGTGGCCGGTCTGGCAGCGGCAGGTGTGGCTGGCAAGCGTGCCAGCAAGGGACGCACCTCCATGCAGGCAGTGGGCGTCGGCATCAACGGCTTCGGCCGCATCGGCAGGCAGGTGGCCCGCATCGCCATGAAGGACCCGGAGACCGAGCTTAAGCTCATCAACGCCAGCTACGATGCCGACTACCTGGCATACATGATGAAATATGATACTATTCACGGCAAGTATGATGGAACCGTCGAGGTGGATGGCGACTCCCTGGTCATTGACGGCCAGAAGGTGGCCTTGTCCCACACCCGCGACCCTGCTGAGATCCCTTTCGGCGAGCACGGTGCAGAGTANAAGTATGATGGAACCGTCGAGGTGGATGGCGACTCCCTGGTCATTGACGGCCAGAAGGTGGCCTTGTCCCACACCCGCGACCCTGCTGAGATCCCTTTCGGCGAGCACGGTGCAGAGTACGTCTGCGAGTCCACCGGCGTGTTCCTGACCACCGAGAAGGTGCAGCCCCACTTGAAGGCCGGTGCCAAGAAGGTGATCTTCTCCGC